>WUAM01000143.1:10151205-10178507 GCA_024336885.1 Actenoides hombroni | reverse complement strand
TGTTCAAAATTAGGAAAAAAAGAAAGAATTTGTTTTAAGAAAGTAAAAAAGGAGAAAAAAAAGGGAAAATAAAGAAAGAAAAAAAAAAAAAAAAAAAAAAAAAGAAAAAAAGGGGAAAAAAAAAAAAGACACCAAACAAACATACACAACAATTTTTGGTGTTGGTAAACTGAGTTTAAAAGCCCCTAGAAACAGCACAAAAAACTGTCACTAGATTTTCTTGTGTCCTTACCCAATGCAAAATCTACACCAACTATAAAGTCCCCAAATGGCAATATTTAAGCATCTGTTCTACTTTAGCAGTATAATGCTCTGCTGTTATCAAAACAGATTGTTGCAAAAGGAAAATTTCCTTTCTAACAAAAAGAAATTAATACTTTTTATCCGATTTTTTATTTTTCAGATAAGAAGTAAAAAATGAAATGTGCTTGCATACAGATAAATTTAAAGAATCCCTACTTCAAGGGAATGGAATGAGTTTCTGGTTTGTTACTACAAACGCAGCACACAATTATTCAGGCTCTCTCTCTCGGGAGCTATGTCTTCTATAGAGACAGCAGTCTTTGGGGAGTCAGGGATTAATTCATAGGCATCACAGTGCTTCCTCAGAATTACTGAATTATTTCAACTCAGGAAGTTCCAACAGAACATTGCTCCTCTGAAAAATTTTCATCCACTGCCAGAAAGTAACTGTACAGGATATGTATCATCAGATATTGAAATTAAATATTTACTGTTAGAAAGTAATTGTCCATATTAAAGAAAAGATGGTGTTAATGCTTCCAGGATAAACCAGTACTGTCCCATCAGAATGTTTAGAGACATCTTCAAAAGCTACAGCTCAATGTTTCTGAATGGACTGTTGAATAGATGTCACATTTTTCTTCCAGTTAAATTCAGAATTGCTTTTCATGTGTAACTAATATGTGAATAAACATACAGGTTTATTCTTTCCTTTTGTGAACACTATAGCAAGCGACCTTTGCAAACAGTGGCTCGGAATATAAATGGATACTGACTTTCAAAGCTTTTGACAAAGTTAGCACACAGAGAATATGCTGCTATGAAATTAACGGTTCTGCCAGATGGTTTGTACCTGCGAGCTCTGCAATAATTACAATAACCTCATCATATTTCTGGTCTTTCATCACCTTGGCTGTTTTTATTGCAGTTGTGCAGACATCTTTGAACATTTCACCTCAAAGAGTGAAACTTTCATTTGGGTGAGAAATTCCATCACAAAACTGCAAATGAAGGAAATGAATAATCGCATAGTAATTCAGGGGTTTTTAAGTTCCTCACCACCAGTTACCCCTTGCTAGGGAGACTGGTAATATGCTTAGTAGCTCAAGAGAAATTCTGAGATGCCCTGAACATGGAACGTTAATCGTATGTTGGGATTTTTGGTAGCTATTCATTCTCTCATTAAGGTTGGCACCACAAAAATCCCACCACTCTAAAGGAAGTATGATCAGGGTTTTCCCTCTTTATAACATATTTCACTGCTCTGTATCAGTGGAAAGGCAGAGTAGATCACTCATTGGCATTCCCCACCAATACCGCTCAGATTAGAAGAACCATTATAATTCTCATAGTTCTGTCCCAAATACATTTATAATCGAGTTTGTTTAAAACTTTTCTCACTGGGGATCCATTTGAATTCAGACTGTGTAGTGAATACCTGCATAAGAGTGACATTAACTAGACAGCCACCCCACATACAAATAAGTGCTCATTCAATTTGTGAACATTCCAAACCAAAGTACACTCCTGAAAGAGGGCTCTAGCTGACCTAGGGGGGCAATGGCAGAGAGGTTAACGTGCATTCAGAAACACCGAGTGCTGATGAGCAGTGTCTATCTGTGTGTCTGAGGTACATTTCAGGGGGGTTCTGCTTTGGACTATCTGTAATAGTCCTGTGAGGTGCTGCAGAGTACTGAAGAAGGCTCCTTAAGAACATCTTCCAGAGAAATTCTAAGGGAATTTAGCTCAATTCAGGTGTCTCCATAACGTGAAGCACAGTATGGTAAGGTAGGATAAATCTCTTCCAAGGCATGTTCCTGATTTAAACTCAAATGGTGCTGGGGAGACACACAGAGATGATGGATCTATGCACCCACAGAACTACACGGCAGGAGACACGAGTGACAGTTGACATTACACACAAACTCACTGCAACTCTAGGTTCCTCTGAAAAGGGTGATCCTACTCCTGATACTGCCACTGGACACAAGCCATCACCTCAGACTGCATCCAACAATTGTCTATGCACAGTGTGAACTTGTCACTTACAGTATCAAATGTCAGCCAGCTGATGAGGGAAGGGGTTCATTTGGCATCAATGAATTGATGTGCCCTGGACCACATGACTCATCTGAAACAAAGAGTGAAACTGTGGACCCTACAGCTCTCTATAATGACAGTGAAACCACACATTCCAGGTTTGTATACATCTTTGGACCAAGAAGGTTTGATTCAAGTATCTCTGTTCTGCGACATGTCCTATCAATGAGGAAGTCACTTATTTTCTTTGTGCTGCATTTCGTTACTCACAAAATGAATAAAATACTCTGTTGTGCACAGTAGTTTTAAGGATAAATAAATGAAAGGCAGTGAAGTACTCAGGCACTACTGCAATGGGCTTGTAGAAGAGTTATAGATAGACATGGAACAATGAATGAAAAGACAATAGTGGACTTGAAGTGTAGTGAATACAATATGAAAAGAAATCCACAACAGACCCCAGAATGATTCCTACTCCTAGATCTGCCTGACAATTTTTAAGTTTTCTGACTATCACTTTCTTATTCCTACCCCATGGCTGTATGAAAGAACTAGAACAGCAAATAGTGACAGTGGAAAAGGATATTTCCATCTCTTTCCTAGGTCAACAAGACTTACTCCTTCAGCTAGAGCTTTAGAGGACAAATGGTGAAATTCACCATTTTCAGAATGCTGTCAGGCTAAATAAACAGAAACACTGCAGAAAATATTTTCTTTTTAATCTCTTCCATTGTCACTGTTCCTAGCTTTCAATTGTCACAAGAACAGGTAGAAAAAAACCTGTCAGGAAGAAGTGTGATTATATAGATTGCAAGGGGATTATACCTTTTTAAATATCAATATATCATATGTGCTCACCCACTGAATAAGGCTTTCCAGACAGCTGCCAAGTTGTTTAAAGTCATGCTAACAAGCCATCAATTAACAAGTAGAATTGCTGCCTTCTGGTATAGAATATTTTGTCTCACTCCCACCTGAATTCCCTCTTTATCAGATCATTTCAGCATAGCCGTAATTTGCTAGATGGCAGAGTAATATCCATTGTATTGATTTAATACACCAGTTTCAGTAAGCCATATGGGGAAAGTTCAAGTCAACCCGTACTAACCATCAAATTTGAGGATCTAGAGCTCTCTGCTTCTTACCTAAACCTATAGAAGTTCTTTTTATCGAACAGTCTTGGAAAAGGGGTTCTCACCTCTGTCTAAGCATCTTGTAGGGAGGGCCAGGGGGGAGACACACGGTAGTACAAAGTCACAATACCAGAGATAATGAGTTATAAGAGAGATGGGAACTTCTTAGAGGTTTCTGGTTGCATTTACGTTATCTGTGGCAGTTATGCTCCAGGATGCAGTCGATCCCTTCATCATCAGTAAAGGCAAACAAGAAAAGCTTAGTCTGCCACAGCTATGGATAAAAATCAATTGAGAGAAATCATATGACCAACTAAATCTCTGCAGTCTATTAATGCTGGGAATACCACTGTGAATGGACCTGATGCTCTGTGGGGTGCAGGGCTCATGAAAAGCTAGTTATGACCTTCCACCATATTAACATGATAGGACTCTGTGCATATGGCAGGCATCGTCTCTCATCACATCTTTCAAAGGAAGCAAGTATGAGCATATGCTTGACTTTTTGAAGAAGTGAATAGAACAGAGTCTGCCTCTTTTTCTCCCCATTTTGTAAAGGCCTTTATGCAAACTGCGATAAAATGTTTTACAGGAAGAGAGGCAGAATAAAGAGCAAACGTTTCATAGAAGTAGCAATAGTTACTCTCATACAGATAGCCAGGGGAAAATGACACACTGAACGGTGACAGAGAAAAGTAAAAGAACAAACACACTGCAACTCTAAAGCGCTGAGCTGCAAGTGTTCTCCTTTAGCCTGAAGTGAGCACAGAACAGAGCTGTGCTGTGCTGAGCAGAGGGAGGATTCGGTTGCAGGATAAAGTGAAAAAAGGAGGGTTATGGGGTGAAATACAAAGAGAGGAAGTAAGTCAGGAGGAGGATGATTTCTGGAGCATGGGGCAATGTAAGTAAAAGATGTCCTCCATTTGCAGAGGTTTCCAGAGCAAAGACAAGACTGGAAGAAAGTGTGTGCTAAGAGTTCATTCTGTGCAAGGGCTAAATTCTGATTAATTTTTTCAAAATGTAAATCCACTGAGTCCAATTCTCCTCTTTCACTGTTACTATACAGATAGAATTTATTGGATTTCTCCTGGTGTAAGCAGCCAGGTGCTTCTGGATGTAACTGACAGTATTTACTGGATGTGCCTAACTTGAAATTTGGAATGTCTTGACTGGACACAGGTATCACTGCCCATTTTTACTTTGTGAGTGGATACATACCAAGCTGATTCAGGTTTCCAGTGCTGCTACTTGGAACTACAGTTTAGAAATACATTCTGAAAGTGAAGTCTCTCTGTAAACATTATCATCTGCAATGCAATGCCCAAATGCTCACGGGGAAAAAGAAAACCACAAACCCTAGGGACGTATTTCCATATTACAGAAAATACATCCTAAGTAAATTTAGTCACTTGAATACCATAAATCTGTTGAGGTTACTAAATATATGTTGCCTTTCTATGTTTGTTTACAAGAGACATCTAACAGCAGAAAATTGATCTCCCTATTACTGATTAGGCTCAGATATTTTGCCTTTCAGTTTGTAAATATAAATTACAAAGCACCCCATTAATTATCAGTTTGTCTGACTAGTTGAGTGGCTTTTTCTACAAGAGCCACTTCCAGTGGCTCCCAAGTCAAAACTAATGAATTATTTGTGTGAGATTTTTGCCCAGAAGAGCTAACACTTCTGGGGATTGCATATCAGATTACTGCAATCTTTAAGATACGTCAGCATCTCCAAAAGCAGGCACGAGTGCAGGTTTTTGTGGCTATATCCAAACTTGCTTTCAGCTCACTAGCTTTGCAGGTGAGAGCAGACTGTACTGATCTCACTTCAGTTTATCTGCCTGAATATTATCCCAGGATGCAAGTGAATTTAGGTGCGCCTGGATTGACCTTTATGCCATAGCAGCAACAACATTTGAGCTCACCGTGTTAAACCTGGACAGTCTTTATCTCTGAAAGATGTTTATTCCATTGAAGTGTAACCTTAGGATCAAAGTGCAGATGAGCAGAAAGCAATGAAGAGGTGACTGCATACAATGCCAGAAACAAAAACAGATCTTGATTTACAGAGTCTTCAAAAGATTCTTGCAAACTTCAAAAGAGTTTGGAGTCAAAATTCTTCCTTCTAAAGTACACAATAATGGGGGTGTTTATATAACCAAAAATACTTCAGCCCTCAAAATGGTTTATTTGCAATACCCTTATATACTTACACTGATTTTATTAAACATCTGGGACAAGATTTTAATGGCTTTTCAGGAATAGAATGCTCATTTCTTGTAAGTTATCGATATCTACTACTGTATTACTTGGCAGTTGTAGAAAAACTTGATCTCTAACCCCTCCCCACTTTATTATTATTGTTCAATGATCATGTTTCAAAAGTTCCCTTTCATAGCTAAAATAATTTCATAATTTTCCTTAGATATAATCATGCTCCTACTAGTTGGACAAGATAACTGCTGATGTCTAACCACCTAGTTTCTTATGTGGTCCCACTGGGTAATATTTACTTCATGTAAAAATAGAAACCATTAACAAATTTCACTTTTTTTATGCTTTCTCCCCCTGCAGTAATAATTAGTTGTGTTCTTTAGGGGTGGGTGAGAGACAGAGAAGTGAAGGAAATAAAGTGAAAGGTTTTGTTTCATGAAGAGCTTTAATTTTTTTTTTAAACCCGTCTTTACTGTAATTCAAAATGAAGAAAAGATGTGTTTACAGTCTCCATGAAAAGATCCAAGACCTCAGTTCTCATGGTTTCTGTAGAAACTGCTAAATTCCCTGGGCATTTGCTGTTCTCCTGGGGAACAGCTCTGCCTCAGAAAGTCCTGAAGTCCAGACTAACAAACAACTATGATTATAAGATGTTTTTGGCTTTGGATGAGAAGGTAAACTGAAGATACAAGATCTGAATTTAAATTTGAGACTTGTGGTCATTTTTCTTCTTCTTCTGTTTTCAGCCAGTTTTTATGAAAATTCTTCTGCCCATTAAGATCTCCCTACGTTTTCAGTAAACAATGTCACAGTTCCGACAGAATAAAAATGTTGTAATAAACTATGACTGCAGAGAGAGGAGCAATCTTGCATTTTAGTAGGACGCGGTATCATGGAAATTTCTCAGCATCAGTGAAAAAAAGTGCATAAAATTTTATATAATGCAAGACTTACTGTGAGCAAAATATAATGACAAGAAGCAATTGATCCAGTCAATCTGCATAACCTGTTCTGAGGTAAGGTCAAATTCTGTCTGTAAACTTCAGATTTTGTCCCATCATCATGACTTCAAATTATGTCTCTTATAAAACTTATATATATATATATAAAGATTTTGCTTGCAGTTAAATTAAGTGGAAAAAGTGTGGGAAACACCAGAAAACTGGTTTGAAATGTGAACATATTAAAATATTACAGTACTTGTGCTTATACGACTTTCAGAAGTTACATGTTTTTGTAGATTTTCAAAGTTTTGTTGACAGAATGAAGATGTATATATTTGTATTTATTGAGGAAAAAGTGATTTCAATGCAAATGTATAATCTCTATTTACTGTTATATGAAGACAGTAGTGACATTTCCTGACACAAAGTACAAGGATGGGGGCAGGAGAGGGAATGGAAAAAGCATTTCAAGGGTTTCTTGCATGCTCTGATAAAAGTCTGATTAGCCTATGACAAGAGCATTTTTCCCCCAGTATCATGAACTTGCTTTGATGGATACTATTCTGTGACAGACCATTTGGTTCGCTATGATATGTGGATTTATATCCTCCTTCAAATGTGCCCTTTTGTCCTTTGATATTATTTATTTATCTCAGAAGTAACCCTGTTTCATTTTTAATAAAATACCTCTTCCTCAGAACCCAGACTGATGAAATTATTTACTGTAAATTCTGTACCTTTTTAATCCTTGTTTTTTCTTTGTCAAAACATTTATAAACTGATTTCTATCAGGTGATTAACCTTTTTGCAGCTGCTGAGAGCAATCCAGATGAATTAGCTTCCTGACTGTAATGGGGCTCCCTATGTATGAGTGTTCACAAATGTGAACAGGGAATACACCAGCTGACCTTGTGGCTGTATTTATTTGTCACGTTGCATAAATGCAATTTTCATATGGATTTCTCCAAAACTGTCTGGTTTACTATCTGCCATCTGTGATATGTTGTGATCATAATGACTGCATTTTAAACAGCAAATGCATTACAGGTTTTAAAATCTGCATGAACCTTTGGGTCTGTGAGATAGCAAGAGAAAGCAAACTTAAATCTTTGTTGCAACACATACAATTTGCATGGAAAATATTAGCATTTTTCTACCTTCTTTGACATGAGGTCACTGAGAAACATGATAATGTGGATCACATTTTACCTTATGCTATTCTAAAATTTTAAAAAGCTTGGCTGGCTCTAATGAAAAATTGAAACTGGAAATTCGTAATCAATGTTGGATACTTGTGTTCCATGCTAGAGCTTGACACCTGGTTTACCTTTTCTCCAGGTTGTCTTTAAAACTTGGGAAATTACTTATATATTAAAGTTTGGCTGTTAGTTTAAAATACACAACTCCCATGACAAGGCTGCATTTAATTGCATCTTCCACTGTGATGCACCCTCCAGCTCTTCTCATCTCATCTCATCGGAGTAAGTACTATACCAGAAGAACTCTTGAACAGAAGGATTGCAACTGAATATTTTGGAATCTAGGTTAGTCTTCAAGGAACAAATTATATTTGACCACCAACTGCTATTACAAATTTTGCCTGTCACTTTAAACTATGCACCACTCATTTCCTTAATGATTCTAGAGCTTTCTGTTCTGATACAGCCTGAAAGTAGAATAATGTCTGAATTGGGTATAATATAAAAACTGGGTCTCCAGAATTTCCTCTGTCCTATCTACCTCCAATGAAACCTCTATTTTCTTCCCCTAGTCTTGGCATGCACTAAAAACTTATCTTGAAGTCAGACAAGAATCCAAGCTAAAAGGTAAAAAAAAAAAATCTATAGGACAAATTTATGCACTTTTTGGAACCCTACTTTCACCCCAGAGGCTGAATTCTGTTAAGCAGCCTATAGAGGCAAACTAAATAATGAAACCTTATTGATAAAGAAAAATATAATGCACTGTATCAGGTATGCAACACAAAAATCTATCATCATTTTAATCTATTTATCTTTAATGTTTCACAGCATGAGGTGTTCCAGAAAGTCCAGAAGTGCAATTCGGTTCAGAGTTCTGTCTGAGACACAGGAGAACAGAACTGTTGCCCAAACAGCTAAAGCTTGTAAACTGAAATAGTGACTGAGGACTGCCTCTCATTTACCATATTATTTAACACTTTTTAATTCCAGGAAGGAGTACTACAGTGTACTGTGTATTAGTATTTGGGCATATTTGTCAGAAGTAAGGAGATGAAAATGTGTACAAGCACATTTCTATGTTTTGTTTGCTATTATTTAAAATACCCATTTCAAGTGTGATTACTTTCAGTGGGGTTAATTTATTTAATTCTCATTGTATTCAAAGGAATTCTTTCATAATTTAAAGTATTTTTTATGGGGGTGTAGGAAACAGAAAGGAAGGAAAGGAATAAAAGAACTAGGATTAAAGAAAGTTGGAAAGACAACATTTTCTTTATCTATGCACAGAACAGGTAAATTGAGATTGTGAATGTTACCAAGATTGTCCCTCTCGACTAAAGAAAATTATCAGAACATTTTCTGATACTGTTTTCTTCAAAGGAAAAAAGCTTCTTTGCCATTTTCTGTTATCTTCAGAAACTAGACATATATTTCAAGATATACATTTAAAATAGTATTTTTTCTGCATGTTTTATCAGCTTTGACCAAGAAACACTATTACAAGACATGAAAGAATAGCTAAGCTTTACCCCCTGTTTAATCCTTGCTCCTCTGTCAGGCCACCAATTAGATACCTGATAGAGCTCCTCAGTAGTCAGTGATTTCTGTTGTAAGGTCACTGGGAGCTGTCAGGCACTATTTTACTAAAATGTGAACATCTTACCACAGGCTTCACTTTAAGCATGTTAGTCAACCAAATATTACTTACGAGCTTATCTGATGAGACACTATTGGATCCGAGTTTCAGTGCCATTTTCAACTGGTTAAAAGTAGGCTCAGAGACCCCTTCATTACTACAAGAGCTTGAATGTGGGTAACACATATACTGTGCAAAGCAATTGATTTACTACAAGAAAAACACACTTCTATTTTTTCATATTACATTTATGAAAAAGCCAAGAAGCAAATTTACTTCCTTTAAAATCAAAACATATCAGCTTGTCAGTATGACAAGCAATTAGCATCTGGAGAGGATATACATATATGTATATGAAGACCAAGTCAAGACAAATTTCCAGTTAGAATAACTGGTTTTCTACAGCAATAATATAAAAGACACATCAGAAAACTGGTTGCTGCTTAAAAACTTCCAGATACAAAGATACACAATTCAATGAAAAGCTAGGACTAACCTTGCCTGACTGCATAATACTTTCTTATTATATTGATTTCTTCTTTCACTATTAAAATGAGCCATTGACCAGTTATGAAAGTGCCAGTCCTCAGCTGGGTGAATGGCAGAATCACAGAATAATAAGATCACATAGACAGTTTCAGAAGTCAGCAGTGCTACTTGTATCTGATACTAATCATAACTTCTCCTCAGCCTCTTCAAATCTAACAGCTACACACAGTGAAAAGTGTATCTAAGATCTGACTGAGAACCTTCCTTTTAATTTGTGATAAAGTATAAAGATGAATAGCAGATAGTGCCATTACTGTAAATGATGGACATTTTTAAATGCCTGGTTATTTCCTAACATCAAAAGTACTACTGCAGAGTGGATGCCACTTTAGCTGTTATTTTTTCTTTCTGGAACAAGAAAAAAAGAAAAGAAAGCTTAACATCATATTTAAAAATTAATGTCTTTGGGTAAGGAAAGAGTGGTTTCTGAAAGTTTTTCATTAAAGCACTATGTGGTACTGCACCAGTCAATCACATCCAAACAATGAGACATGACAGTCTCTGTGCTCCAGCAGGTCCTTCAGCTGTATCCCCCCAGGTACAGGCAGAGCAGCCAAGTGCTCATTGCGCATGGCCTTGAGTGGCTGCATGACTATGATTAAAACATGATCTAAATTGATGAGGATGTTTTCTAATGGTAGGAAGAAAAGATATAAATGCCATTGAATTGTATGCTCCAAAAAGCCCAAGACTGGAAAAAACCCAGTTCCACAAAACAGTTCCTCCAAATTAGCATTTTGCTGTGATCAATTAATAATAATTACAATATACATAATTACAATGATGATTCACTTGGATGGGTGACTGCTGCACAGCCATGTTCTCTGTAGCTTAATGGAGTGGGGGAGCGACTGGTCAGTGACCATGGGATTCATTTGCCATGGATTGTAGGTCAGGACAGTATGAGTAAAAGACAAAAAGGACGGATTTGATGCTAAAGAAAGCACAGTGAAATCAGAAGTCCTATTTTTTTTTTTTTTAGATTTCTATGTGAGAGGAAATATGTTAAGTAATTTACATAGATAAGCACAGTAACTCATTCTTAGATCTTCATATTAAGTTTCATTTTTTATGTAAAACACTTTTGAATTAATTCAAAGGACTCATAGTGTGTGCTTTATCTGTTAGGAAAAGTTGGAAGTATTTATCCATTTTGTTTAACTAGCTTTCTATCTTTAAAAAGTTCTGTTAGATATCTCTTTGTAGCTTTATTTTTACTCTGTCTTTGATGGAGCCTAAAGCTGGGAGAAGTTTAATTATCCTTTCTTTCCTTTGTATTTTCTAATAAAATAAACTTAGTGATTCAGGCTGCAGAAGAGTTGCTGAAATTCATAGCCAACCCCATCCTATGTAAACTGGAGAACACAAGCTTCCTACAATCCTCATCAGTGCAATGCTTGAACAGTCCTACACTTCTGGCTATGCTAGATATCTGGTATAGTTAGGAAAAAGCAGAGCAATATGAGACAATACACAGACTCTACAACACAGGTCACATTTGTCACATGGCAATTAGCCATGCTGGTGCTGGCCCTGAAGAGATTATTCTCAGAGCAGAACAGCCACCCCAGGGCTGGAGGCCTGAGGGTTAAGCAAACCAGCCTGGAGTTAGCACAGGGAGCAGGATATCTATTTCCTTACGCAGACGTGCAAAGACTTTGCCTGATATCTCAACCTCTCCAGAGGTCTGAATCTTAATTCTGGATTTCAAAAAGACATCTTTTCCTCATCTCCGTAACCCCCAGGAGAATGACTGCTTGCATTTTCTTTGCATGAGAATGAAAGTCTTTTCTTTATATTAACAATGGCTGCCAAAACATCTCAGCAGGATGACTCTATTGCTCTTCCAGTTCAAAGTTTGCCACTTGGTGGACAGGTGTTTATGGGGTTTTGGGCCAAAGAGAAGATATGGAAAAAGAAACAGGAATTTGTAAATAGTAATAAAGTCATTCAGTTAGAAAGAGTCCAAAATCTGATTTTTATTCTAAAATATGCAGAGAAGTAAACTGTACGCAGCAGCACGTACATTTATTTGCAGAGAACTAGAAGCTGAATGCCTTTGTGAGTCTGCTGCTGTTTTCCATCACATCCCAAGCATGTTGGTGACATAAATTCCCTGTTTGATAGATGTATACGAGCCTCTACAACAATGATATATCTATATAGATATAGATATATATACACAGGAAAAGTAAAATAGTGGCATTGAGAGTTTCTTATA
The DNA here is from genome assembly GCA_024336885.1 of Actenoides hombroni. Lineage (NCBI taxonomy): Eukaryota > Metazoa > Chordata > Aves > Coraciiformes > Alcedinidae > Actenoides > Actenoides hombroni. The sequence goes on along the minus strand of WUAM01000143.1, from coordinate 10,166,319 downwards.
CCACAATACAACACCACACTACCTCAGCAGAGCCGCTGCCCTTTGAAGAGGAACAGGAAGGTGCTGTTTCTCTCCACCTTGCCTGCAGAGAATAACATAATTCACACCATCAGTTTTCAGTTTATAATTGGCCTTTGTGTTTCTGAACAGTGTATCAGAGATTGCTACAGCTATCACATGCAATCACAGGAGAGTAAGATAAAAACATTCTCAGTTTCCTAAGCATCCTCCGTTTTCTTCCTACAAAGTCTCAAGAAAATGGAGTACCAAAGAAATGAAATTAAAACTGTCAAAGAAAATCAACCTCAACATTTATTTTATATTTCCTCCTGCTGTTGTTTCTTAAGTTTTCCCTAGTGACTGGCACATTAGCATGGATTTACTATTAATACAAAATGTATCCTATAAAACTGGCTACAGAGTTTGCAACAAAACCCTTTTTGTATGTGGTATGCTTATTATCAGATGTCCTTGCCTCCAGTAATATATTTAGAAGGCTTTGTTAATGTAGTCCAAGATGTACCTTAAAAATTGAACAAACAGAATTCAGGAAAAGATTGTATCTCCAAACATTAAACACATTCTTCCTATATAAAATTGAGCTGGTTAAAATAATTTTTAAAAGGAATTTATTTTCTGTTATAAATTCGATTTTCGCTTGGTAAAGACAAAAGTCCAAATTACAGCCTCTATTGAGTAACTTTAAGTTCCATATCAAGTAATTATCTAGTAAAGATACACCAAATACATCAAGACTTTGGCAAGATTTTCACAGTTATTACCCAAGAATCAGATTTATCAGGCAGTTTCTTTGATGTATCATCATAAAAGGCCTTCAGCTTGAAGCATACGTCCTTGCTACAGCCTAATGATAGCTTTGCTTTACAAACAACAGACTTGAAAGATTCAGCATATTACATTGTAGTTTTTATTAGTGCCACAGGTACTCTGGTTTTCACATAAACAAACACCTTTTTAACAAGAAATTTAATGTCAGCTGGTAATGTCAGTACTAACTAGGCAGATTTTTAATAAACTCAAGTTCATAGGCAGTGACACGTTAACAAAAGGGGTTTCAACCTCTTGAACCTACAAAGCAATTTAGTATCAGAAGAGGTTGCATATAAAATCCGTAATGAAGCCCTGAAACTCTGGGTTTTTTTGGTGTTTTGGTTTTCTGGGGTTTTATCTGGCACAACTGAGACACTATGAAACTGTGATATCAAAGAGCAACTATTTCACATGAAAGTGATCGAAAACAACTCATCAGGTGTCAAAAAGTGTCTTCTCAAATTTATTTCACACAGACAGAAGCCAAAACAGAAGGCTCTATTTTAATTGTTAAGTGCTATAAATCAGCTAATTAAGAAGTACACCAAGAATGCTTGTAATGATTTATAGCCAATTTGTGTCTCCAAAAGCCTTTGACTGGGGCAGGTAATTGCTGCAATAGCTGGTGAAGGCCAAAGACAGTACAGTTCATGGCATCATTTTAAATTTTCTTAAAAGTAATTATGTCACATACAAGAGAATTTGATGATTCTGTGAATTACTTAGGCTTCAAGGAGTTTCTGAGCTTGGGAAAATAAAAATTTAGTGGTTTAAATTAAACTGTAAGCCTTCAAGGTTTGGTGGAAACAGAGAGAGAAATTCTAAATGTCTTTTCACAAGTTTGGAAAGAAGCTTCTAGCTACAGAAACAAAGTTTTTAATGGCTTTAAAAGATACTCTTAATTTTTTGCCACATAAGCTTCTAGATGCATTTTTAAGACCTCTGCTCTAAATCTTCCACTCTAATAGTTTTGCTCTTTTCAGAAAGACAAATGGGACAATTGTCAGAAATGTTTTTGTGCTGCAAATCACAAAGTTTGCACTTTGCTGTAACTACACAAATAATGAAGATCAGCTGCTTTTTAAAATTATATCAAGATGCTTTTAATCAGTAGCTAGGGAACCTGGTATCAGTAACATTTTTAGCAATATCAGCATGAAGTTATTCTCACTGTCCTATAGAGCACAGTACAGGTAGTGTATTCTGATCTTTTCTTTCTCGAGTGCTAGTGGCAATAATTTCTGGTTCTTTTGGGTTTGTTTTGTTTTCTTCCTTAACACGGAGCAATGAAAACCATATTTAACTGAAACAGTAAAAAAATCTATGAAAAGCTGCTTCCCACCCCCACATAAAAGCTTTCAAATAAGAGTGGTTTTTCCAAAGGTTCTCTTACTTTTCTGCTTCAATTAAAATATTTTTAGACGGCCCTTGTATTTATGTGGCCATAGACTTTTATGTAGCTGGACTTTTCTGGTAGTTATTTGCCTTTTATTTTCCGTATTTCTGAACTCCCGTGTGAACTGAAGTCTTACACACATGAAGGGCACCCTAAGCTGATATGTACATAGGAGCATATACCATAATATGAACCTCAGCCTGTGGGATTTAGACTTTGACTTGGTGAGAATGCATGTGCTCTCCAAGGTTCAGTGTCACCTGTCATGAGAACTGTAAATGTATCGTGGCATTTGTCCTCTGGTTACACACCCCATCCCATCCTAATGATCTAATTCATCGTTAGCACCCCCCTGATTAACGCAGGTGTAACTCAGAGGCTAGAGGAAGCCACTGTTTGTAGTCATTTGACCTTGTAGCACTTCAAGACTGTACCATCAAAGATGATGTTTAGAAATACAGGAATGCAAAGCCCTGGTTAAGTCTTTACTGCTGGGATATATATTCTGTGCATTTCCAGTATCCCATAGCAGTGATTAATACCCAATTCAGGGATTTGTTTTTCCCTTTGCCAACTGCAGCTGACGGCTTCAACAGCTCTTTAAAAGTAGCAAACAAGTCAGCGTGGTTTTTTTCACCCCTGGAACAGAAGGCTGTTCCACTTTCTAACTCGAGTGGTATCATATACATTAGAACAGGAAACAAAGGTCAGTCTATAATCAGTAATCAAATAAATCACACATACATTAAAATTTTAAGGTACAGGTCCCTAAGTCCTTATTCTGCATTTGTGCTGAGCCACAATTTCAGAGACAGCCCTCAGAGTGCTATAGAAAGAAATTACATCCTTTTTTTGCTGTCTCTCTGCTGCGAAGAGTCCACAACTGTCACACTTTCAGAAAACATTTAGAAATACAGATTCCAGAGTTTTGCAATGGATGTGTCTGCTGTCTCTGTCCCAGAAAGGCTCACCTTGGTAATCTGTAGATATTTTGTAGCATTATGCATTTGAGAGAGCAGTGGAATCAAAATTATTTTTTTCTTAATGACCTTATCCTGTTTCTATTTGCCAGACCTTCTTAAAGAAAAACCTGACAAAAATCACCTTTTTGCTACAATCTGCAGATCAGCTGAATTTTACTAGAAGTTGAGAATGCCCAACAGAAGAAAACACTCAACAGATTTCAAAATGAGACTCTGAGTACATATACTCAAGTTTTTAATGCACTTCTGTGAAAATCAGTGGGTTTTTTCTCTCCCTTTCATTTTCAAAAGATTCTCTCTTCACATTTCACGAGAGCTAAATTATACACTAGAAATTTCACCTTAATCAAAAGGATTCTGAAGAAGAAAAGAGCCCCCTTCTAAACTGTCATTGTTACCAACAATGGGGTAGTCAGACTGCAAAAGTTAGATTGCAGCACTTTAAAATGATCACCTGCTCTTTTCCAAAGGTACACCAGAGAGGAAGAGATGGGACGAGCAAATCTGAATGCAGATTTTGAATAACCTGGAGTGTGACAGAGTTCATATGTAAAGGTAAGGCTCAAAATTATGGAAAATGGAACTGGTTGCAGAAATCACATCTGACATTAGGTGGCACTGTTCAGGGACATCTAGATTCTTCTAAGGTTCCATCTTGGCATCAGGCTGACACTATTACAAGAATTATAAGATGATAATCTAATGTTATATGGACACTAATTGCCTCCTATCAGAAACAGAAACTTGCTTAAAGGAGAAATCAAAAATCAGTCTACCTTTCCCTACCCCCACTAACATAAACTAAGTATCTGCTAAAAAAGTTTTTAAGAAAAACACAAGTATATTAGGAAATATTCCAAAGCGTTCTAAACTCTAAGAGTTCAAAAATGCACATAGCTAATCAAGAAATAAAAAGGACTGGATGTCACAGACTGAGATAGGAACAGAAAAATCATTAGGACCATATGGAACATTGAGTCCCGTTCTCTGCAGTGATGATAACAAAGATAGCTGTTTTTAAAAGGACACCTCAGAGCACCTATTCCACTAGAGCAGAGAAACCACTTGGAATTCAAGTTCAGAGATACTAGGAAAATCTTCACTGAAAGGGTTGTCAAACTCCGAGCAGGCTGCCCCAGGCAGTGGTAGAGCCATCATCCCTGGATGTATCTAAACGAGGTGTAGAAGTGGCACTTCAGGACATGGTTTAGTGGTGGACTTGGCAGTGCTAGGTTTTCAGTTGGACTCAATGATCTTAAAGGTCTTTTTCAACCCAAATGATTCTGTGATTCTATGACTCTCTTAACAATTACACAGAAGCGCATCATTAATGAGAGATAAGAATAGATTGTTGGGTTCTGGTGCGTGGTTTAAAAGGCTAAACACTAACAGCCATGCTAATAAGTGGGAGCTTTACCTGCCTGGTTATTTTATTGTGGGTGCTGCTGGTTGCTAGTTTAACGATGGAATGATACTGTCAACACCTTACGGCTAATACAGGAGATATATCTGTTTCTGTTTGGAATTTGGTGCTATGTAATATGTTTCCCTGGGACTAAAAAAGGTATTAAGGAAAATAAAAATGACACCAGAGTCTTTTACAACCCAACTGCAAATGACTTGTTGATAGAATTATGAAAGATGTATCAACCAGTCTGAAATAAAAACATTTCAGTGCTCATGTGTGGACCGATGTTACCAAGTAGTTCCTAGAAAGTTTTTAACTGCAACATAGCAATTTTATGAAGCCAATTGCAGAACAATTTATGCATGATATATAACTCGATTTTTGCAAAATATGTCAGATGACATGTCAATCACAGCGTGCTAGTCAGTGTTCAGAAGGAGGAACTCAATCTTCATCTCTCAAAATACCACAAAGAAAGAACAAAGGGAGATGGATGGGTCAAAATAAAAGGATAAGAATGAAATTATGCAATGAATTACTTTTCTTTGCTTCATTCTCTGTCTCCTTTGTTTCTTCATTTTTCATGTTCCTTTCTTTGTCCCTTGATTTTTTCCTTCATCTCGCTGTTGTATATTTTATTAAGCATACTATTATTGTGCCTGAATCTTTCCAAGTTCTTTCTGGGGGCTGTTTCTCATAGCAAATAAAAGATAAAAGCTAGCTGTGTTGCACATTTCTTCTCTGATTTCTTTCATGTTTGGACTTCCTTTAGAAAATATTAATAATAATGCTAGACTAACATTTCCATCTTGTCTATTCTTTGTCTAATTGACATCTTTTTTCTCTGACTTCAAAAATGCAGAAGTCCAAGTTGATGTCTTGGCTTTTTAAAGACTGTATATAGTTCTCTGGCCATGAATCAATTTCAAGTTAAAACAGTGAGTTTTGTAATGTTGCTTTCAACTGCTGAAGTTAAAAGACCTTGAAGACTTAGGGTGGCAAAACATAACCTCATGGAGCACAGATCCTCATCTACTGCATGTTAAACAGAAGTCTTTGGAAATGTTGCATAGTACCAAATCATTATCATAAAACCCGTAGTTAATACTGAAACCAGCTAGGGCAAAAAAGTGAGTCTCTTGGATTTCTGACTCGAGCTTTAAAGGGAAAACAAGTTGGATATAAAATCCACATGAAAACAGTTCACTTTAGAGCAGTAAATTTTAGAAAAGGCCTATAACCAGTAACTGTGACCAAAGCTACATAAAGTGACTAGTGAATTTTTACAGGGAAACAAAATTCAGTGGCAGAGGAGGTAATGCACCTGACAGAACAGACTCATTTCTTATTAATACGCATCTGCATGATGCATATGAATTTACAGAATATCTCAAGTGTTAAATTCAGAAGTCTTGGACTGCCAGATTTATTCTGTGCCCAACTTCTGTTGTGATTCTTAGTGTATGCAGTGAAGTTTCAAGGCAGATTTTGCTTTAGTAACTTCTCTCCGTAGTTAATCAATCACTTTATGTATTGAGAGGCAAAAATTCTTCTGAATGGAGTATGAAAAATACAGATTATGAGAACACATTCTGACATGGATTTAATATGCACTTGTATCAGTTTATGCTGAAGTGAAGGACTGTCAGTTTGCTCACAACCTTTTACCTGTATTGGTGCAGTGGCAAAATGCTACACACTAGGATGCCCTGTCCATATAAACCAAGGCACTATGCTAGAAAGTCTGGGCATAAGGTATCAATCACAAGTGAGGTTTTAATTGGTGAAATGTTCAGTAATGCTGTGCTCTTTTGATTGTTTAAGCCTAGACTGAAAGATCATTTTGTATGAGGATGCATATTTGTTTTTCTCCTTTGTGCTTTTGTTTCCCAGTTTCTATCCTGTGTCTCTGTGACTCCCAACTGTTACCTCTGAAAATCTGACATTTTTAATGTCATCACCAAATATCTCAGACTCAGCACTTTTTAACATTCCTGATGTCTGTTTTTTTTCAAAGGAGGCCCGGTATTCCCTACAATATTTTCTCATATGTATTAATTCATTTTGGATGGCTTGTTTTCCTCCCTCCCTATTGTAAATGCTTCAGAGTGAGTAGACTTAACTACTTCAGATACTCACAGAACTGTACAAGCTACACAATAAGGAGTTTCTAATCTAGAATTATATACCAGACCACAGTCCTTCAGTCTTACTGCATTACTATATTGGTCCAGTTGCAAACATGATTATTTTGCTATCTCTTTTAAAAAAGAATTTTGTAACACCCACTACTCTACACTGACAATTGTTTCAAGGACTTCTGAAGGTTGTTTTCACAGAGTTGTGCCATGAATGCTCTTCCCCAGTATTTGTTCTTTGCCTGTTGAATGCCAGCTTCTGAGATCCCACTCGCACATCGTAACCTACTGCAGCAGCTGCTCCTGGTACTTTTCCTGCACACTCTGAAGACTCCATGGCAGTAACCACAACACTTACTCATTTCTACTGCTTTGATTTCTTTAGCCTAGAATCCGTTGTAGTCCTTCTTACCGCAGCTGGCTTCCTCCCCCCCACTCTGTGTCATGTTCTCTGTCGACAGTGCTTCCATGTTTTGTACTACTGTCCTCGCTTTAACACAACAAAACCTTATCTTGCTAATATGATGCAAGTCTGAATGATTTTATTGTTCTTTCACCAATGCTACATCATGCATTAAATGAGCTTGCTGGCGTTGGCTGAGGTCTCTGTGCTAACAATGGAGAGAAATCTGGACCTTTCTTCACAGTTGGTGACAAATAACTCGTTTCCTGGAAACCCATCTCCTGAAAAACTCCAGTCACTCAAAATAAGATTCATGGTCTTTGTGCACAGGTAAAGAAAACTGATCCATAAAGCTAAAAGCCTCAGTTGTCTGTATAACAAATGGAGGTAGATGTCTCCTAATTGTGGTGCTCTGAGGTACCCTTTGGAGATGCTTACCTTTTATTCTTTGGCTATATAATGAACCTAGGCAATTAACTGAAGCTCCCAAATTAGGTGTCTAATGTAGACACTGTGAAAAAAATCCTTCTTCCCTAGCTCCAACATCACATTATGCATTGCAATCTGTAGGTCTAATAAAAGTCTTTGGAAGAGGCCCCAGATGGAAAAAACATTTTCGTACAACTTCAATTTTATATTCATACAACTTTTTTTTTTTCTTTCTTAAAAATACATCAGGCAGTGAATTTCCAGCTAATTTGGAATTCTGAATAGCTGACTACCTATGAATCACTAGTATATACATATTCTATAAGATACCATTTTTGTCTGTAGAGAAATTCATCTTTTTGAAGGTCATCTTTTCTTCTTCTCTGATACTCTAAATGAGTCTTATTTCCATGTAAAAGTGTCCTTATATTTCTTTCTGGGCCTAAATTATGTCTAATATGCTTATTCTATCTTGACCTAGATTTAGACAAAAAAAACAACCAACAAACAAATCTTCTCCCATTAACAATGCCAATTATGGGACAATCCTATTATAATGCAGCATGAAGCACTATGGGTTGGATCACTGTAAATCATTAAATACACAGGAAAGGCACAGAGAGCTGCAATTCCTGCAGAAGGTTTGCCAGGCTGTTGTGCAGAGAATACTGCAGGTCGATGACTGACTGGTTCAGAGGGCAGTCATTTACTGCACTCATCACTTCTGCCACCATCTAACCACCTCTTAATAATGCGTAATAAACACAGCTTCGCTTTGGGCTTGGTCCCCATAATATAAAGGCTGTAAAGAGCTTTCTTCTAGCTTGTTTTCAATCATGAGTAAGAAGTAATGACAGAGATTTTAGAGATGGGAAATACATAGCAAAAATAGGAATTTAGCATAATAAGACATCTGAATCAAGCTAATTAGCATTTATACTTTGATTAGTAGCAAATGCTAATGAAATCCAAGCAATCAGAATTGACCTGCAGATGTATTTTATACTATATATATAGTTACCTGTTAAAAACCCTTGCAATATGCAAATATGCCACTGTAGTCCACTTTGCACATTGTCTGTATTTAATCTCAGTAAGACATCGGTGTTTTTAATGAATTAATGCTCTCATAAATCTGTTTTGGCCTTTTAAGCCACTACTTAGACAAAAAGAACATGGGATTCTATTGTTTTGCTTTTACTCTATGTTTTGCCTGTCAATAAGTAAATTTAATCTGCATTATTGGTAACTGTCAAGAGCATACTCTGAGCAGAAGGCAAATACAGCAGGTGGTAAAAAAAGAAAAGATGGCTGAAAGCAGAAAAGCAAAACAAATGATTGCCAGGAACTGCTAATCTAGCTATGCATAAATTTAAGATGAATTAAAGTGCATGCAAAGCTTTGACTGAAGGTGAATACTTGACAGAAAAGGAGATAAACTGACCAATTGTTGTTATAAGACCATTTGTCAGAAAGCTCAAGTGCTAAAAAACCTTTCTAATCTTCTAATTGCTTTAATGCAACTTCTATAAACTTAACCTATGAGACCTTTTTGAACCTCCTAAGTGACAGCTCATCAAACAATGAACTTGTGGCAGAGAGGACTGCTTCTTTGTTTACTAACACATCAAATCGGTGACCCTTTCAGTTTACTACACTTTCAGTGGTCAACATTTAAACTTTTAAAATGTTTTAGCAGGTAATTGGCAGTCGCATGATAACTCTTGTGATAGTTAAAGGTATTAGAAAAAACACTCTCAAAAGACTTACAAAGTGATAAAAATCATGCTGGCTGACTACTCTAGATTTCATAATAATTTTTTTTCAGTAACATATCAAAAAGCATGTGTGAACAATTAGGACTTTACCAAAGCAGCAAAGTCTGTCAGCTCCTTTGTTTTTTATTCCATTTCTGGTGATGTGTGCAGGTCGGGAGAAATGTGCCAAGCTCTTTGCCAGCTCCCCAGAACCTAGAGGACAGTCTGCCTGAAGCCAGATGCAGATTTTTCACTTCTCCCAAATCTCATTTATTATTCATGCCGGATATTCAACTTTTGGAACTCAACAGAAATGTCTTCAAAATATTTGGTTATGGTGGGAGTTGAAGTTCGCTTGACCTTAAAAGATTAGATGGCTGCTGCTAAACAGTCCTTAAAATTCCTCTAATCCCAGGGGAAGTTATCTCCATCTCTTGGTTTGAAATTCAAAAACATGCTAACAGAAGCTGAAGACACAAGAATTTCTCTCTTTCTAAAAGTTCTCTCAGATGTGTATCTAACCTACTTAACAGGCAAATAAGTGTACCTTTAAGGTTCAGAGACACCTGCATTGTCTACAGGGTGACTTCTCTGTCCTAACCACATGATATGTATCCCCTTTGCTCAATTGTTTCTTTACTAAAGTCTTCATAAATGTAAATGAAAATGAAAATACATGAAAATATCAGAGGAAAAGGGGTTTAGAAAAGCAGGAATGCCAGCCCTCCACAACACGTTAGTCTCCATGCAGATAAAACAGTTCCTGTGAGGAAATTCTACCTTCCCAGATTTAAGGAACATTACAGACAAAACCCAACGTTTGCTCTTTGCTTTCACCTAACTGGTGTGGCAAGGGTGTCAAGCGGCCCTTGGTAATGCAGGGCAGCAAGGTTCTCTTCAGCAAGGCTCCAGTTGCAAATTCCAGCTGCATTGGGTCTCTAACACCAGTCACTCGACCTGGCACTGGTGCCAGTGGGAGCCAGGGCAGCCATTAGCAGCATAGCAGAGATAACGCCAGGATCCTTTGGAGCTGCTAAACTTCTAAGGAAAGGAGCTACAGAAGAACTCCACAGGAGCTCTGCAACATGCAGAGAAGTTACTGTTCTGATACTGCAGCATAATTAAGGTAACTGGGGCACAATGTTTCATGTTGTTTAGAACAAAATTCTGAATAAAGTCAGTCTTCAGTTATGCTTTGCTAGAAATTTTTCCCCTTTGACAGTTCCACAGGACAGATGGTCTCAGAGCTCTGTCACCACTACACAGGTCTCCAGAGAATTCTTTTTTTTTCGGTTGGGATGTCTAAATTACTTACAGTTTTGAATTTCCAACATTACAATTAATAGTTATGTTTAAGTAAGATGAGTAGCTGTATTTGGGGACTGAGAAAGAAAAGCTTTCATCCTGCTTGACTTCTAAAATCAACTTACATCTTACCCTCAAGAGTTTTAATTATGCTGAAGGGAGCGTTACGATGCTGCTTTTTTAACATGAAATTGGCCGTACTTCTTAGGAGAAAGTGCTTTTTACTTTATTGATGTGAACTATTCATGAATGCATAGGTGAGTGTGGGGATAGACACCACTCACCCAGGAAAGATGTCTCCATTCCCAGCTGTATCTGAGTCATGAGTAAGAAAACCCTACTCATGTTAATATGTTCCTCTATATTTTAAAATCTAATTATTTTGCATCTGTATAACTGGAAAAAAATTAGAGAATCATTCTATGAGCTTCCTAACACTGTCAGTCCTGTTGGGGTTGTTATACCTTGCAGCACAGATTTTATGGGACAGTATCAATCTCTTGTATTAAAGCAAACCAAAAAGGAACACTCATTCCCTGCAATTTAGAGCTAGCAAATTTGAAAGGAGAATAAAGAGAAACAAACTGCCAGTTTTCCTTTTGTTTTCACTAATAAAAAAGCATATTTGTTTGCTGACCTAGATCTGTATTCATTTCCCTATGCTGTTAAATTCTAAGATTCACAACCATAAGTGGACATTGAAGGAAAAAAAGTAATTGATTTTTTTAACAGAATTAAGTTATATGACTATTAGCAATTCTTGTGTCTTAGCAAAAAATACTTGTGATAAAACAGAACTTAACCTTACAGATTAAAGCCTAAATTCTCCTTGTTGCTGTTGAGAGTGGCTCCTATGCAAATAGATCTTGTAATAATTACACATGATAATGTATAATGGAGTGGGAAGGACTCATCTTTAAAGCAGCAGGTATGTCTCCTTCCTCTCATAGTGTCAAACCCAGATGGAGATAGTGATCAAACATGGTGTGACAATTTCTACAATGTCTCCCTGTGGGAGCTATTAAAATTCAACTTATGCACAAAAAAATATCTTGAGTGCCTAGCCTGGTAAAAATTCTATTTCATCATCTAGGAAATGTGGGATTAAATCTTGCCAAAAAATAGAAAACATATTTCACAGACAGTTTCGTGATTTTTTTCTTCACTTGAAATAATTTTTTTAGTCAACGGCTTTCTATTAGCTAGTTGAAAGTGATGGGTAAATCAGCTCCCCAGGGTCTCAGCCTGGAGCTTCCTCTTTATTCCAGCATCATATAGACACGCTCAGTTCTAAAACTATCAAGGCCAATTCATTTCCAAAAAGTACAGGACAAAGTTAAATGGTGGGAGAGTGATTAAAAGAAGCGTGATGCTGCCCAGGACTCCCAGGACCAACTTGCTGGAACAAGAAAAATTTTTGTAACTTCGATTCCAGGCCTGTTGCAGTCAGCTGGAGTCTTTACTGCAAGGTTGTATCTCAGCCGCTTTGAATTTGTGCAACAGTAACAGTATTCTTCAGGAAAGGTTTTTATAAACAGCAGTTATTGAGAGTTTACTTACAAAGGCCTTTTCTTAGTTCTTCTTAATATGAAAAGAGAGCTGTGTCATACTCTATAAAGAACATTTTGTTAGACTACAATAAATACATTTCAGTTATCAAGGGTTACCCTCATTAAATAACAAGAGGACCTCAACAGGAAGAACACGCTCTGGGAACTTGAGCAGGAGGTGGATGCACGATACTGTGCACTGCCCCAGGCTGACTGACAGCCCCATCTCAAGGCTGAGAAGAAGAAGGTAAGTTTGAATTCAAATTTGAGATGACTGACAAGTAACTCACGAGACAAAGGACACTGGACTCTTGTCTCTACTGAGGGTAGAAGGAAGAACCTTTCCCCATCATCTGCACTGCCTCTACATAACTGTCTGGTGCAGGAGAATGAAGAGCATGTGAATGACAGGATCCAGGAGAAGTCCACCCAACCACCCAGCCTTCTTAGAACCAATGCCACCAGAAAAGCACCTAAGGTATTAGTATTTGGACATTCCTTGCTGAGAGGCATCAAAGCATCCATTTACCATCCAGACAGTTTCTCTAGAGAAGTTTGCTGCCTACCAGGAGCTCATATTTATGATGTTATTGAGAGACTGCCAAGTCTGGTAAACCCTACTAATTATCATCTGCTCCTAGAATCCCATGTAGGATCTAATGATACTGTGATGAAGCAATAAGAGACTGCATGCTCTTTGGAGCAATGTTAAAAGCATCTGGAGCACAGATGGTCTCCCCTCTATCCTCCCAGTCAGAGGAGAGGGGTTCAGGTGAATGCCTGGCTGCATAGCTGGTGCTCTGCTCAGTGGCTTTGGCTTCTACAACCATGGATCAACATTTCAGAAGGATCGACTGGTCTGTTGGGAATTTATGGGATTCACCTGAGCAAATGGGGCAAGAAGGTGTTTGCCAACAAGCTGGACAGACTTACAAGGAGGGCTTGAAACTCTTCTGTGTGAAGTGGTCCTCACAGTCATTGGGGAAGTACTGGAAATACTGTTATGCTCCTGATAGGGCTGTTTGAAGTGAAAGCTTCTGGTATTTTGATGGTGCTCTCAAAATCAACTTCAAAATAAATTTATACATAGAAAAATATAGTAAATACTGTAAAAGAATATGCACCCTCTAATCAGTGCAGCTAGTTTAGACACGCTAATTTATCTCTGTTAAAACACTATCTGCAATTAGTTACTGTGGTCTTCCTATTTTCTCTAACTCTTTGTAACCCTGGAAAATACTAAAAGGTTTTCTATTTTTAGCATACTTTCTTAAAGCTCAGTGGTGTGGTTTTTTTGGTTGGGGCTTCTTTTTGTGTGTTTTTGTTGTTTTGTTTTTGTTTGTTTTCCAAGAAGTTCAGTTGAAAATTTGATATTACAATTCTTTTTGTCTCAAAATTTTATTACTTTTAATTAAGTCATATCAGGCAAAAGCTTGTAAACCTGTCATTCATGCTATTTATTCTTGCAGAAGTATAAGTAAATCATCTTGCATCCTACTGCACTGGGCATTTTTTTAGTCTTCTATTTGTTAGACCACACATGGCATTTTCAGCAGCACAGTTTTCCTCAGCCTTCTTTTAGTGAGAACAGTCAAGGATCTTAATTCACCCAGCTGCATGACTCATAACCACTCTCTGAATTTTAGTGTAAGTTCTCCATCTTTGAATGGTTTGAGAAGTCTATTTTGTGTAAATCTACACTTAATCAACTTATCATTAACATATGCTAATATATTATGACTTATAGAAGCAATCTTATTGCTACAGAATGTCAGTGCCTAAAGCATTAAAACTAGGTGAGATTACATATATCACAAGTTCATTTGCCAAATGTACAGATTTCCCCAAATCCTAGGCCAATTAACCTATAAAAGAGCAAAATATCACATGAGACTACTATTAAAGAAAAGATCTTTTTGGACAGAGAATATTTTTATTTTTATTTAAGAAATGAATGTAAGTTAGGATTTTTTAGAGTTACATCCCTGCATACAAATGTGCTGTCTCCAGGCTACAGTGATTGTCACAGAAGTCTAAATGACATATTAGTGGTCAAACAGCATTTCTGAAGCTAGGATTTCAAATACCATATTTCGACCTACTTTTATGACCTTTTATCATGCATTCATCATTCTACTTAACTAAGGCTTACCAATCAAGTCATGTCATTGATCTAAAGGAACAATCTGCCCTAAATATTTAGCAACGTAAATCAGATTGTGCATCCAGGTATTCTGGAACAAAACTTGTATATTTTAAAAGTGTACCATTATCAGTGTTCTCTCATGTGTTCTAATTATTGCTGTAGCCATTTCTGCAGTAATGGAACAACTGAAATCAAGAAAGGCATCTAGTTTCATTTCTGTCCCTTTGTCCATACCTTGAGATGATTCTGGAACAATGTTTTCATATAGGTTCTGACAGAAATATCAAAAGGAATATGGATGCCTAGGGATTCTGTAATTTTAAATAAAATTAAACTTGTTTTGTAGACAATCTCATGTTGACACCTTAACATTAGTTCTGTGTAGCTAGGTAACATTTACATCTATTTGGCATTATCTCCTTTAAAGTAGTTTTTTGTATCTTCTAACTAGTCACAAATATCCAACTGGCCTCCAAAAATTCCTTCCTTTTTCTCATTGCTGTAGATCAACTGTAAAGATGTATGACTTTCTACTTTTCTCTCTTTTGCATCTAAGAACTCCTTAGAAATTTTGAAAGAATTAAAGAGGTAAGCTACTGCCACTTCACAGAATCGCTCTAGTTGGAAAAGGCTTTTAAGATCATCAAGTCCAGCCATTATCTAACTCTACCAGGGCCACTACTACACCCTGTCCTTAAGCACCACATCCAGACAGCTTTTAAACACATCCAGGGATGGCAATTCAACCACTTCCCTGGGCAGCCTGGT
>WUAM01000143.1:10084983-10136459 GCA_024336885.1 Actenoides hombroni | reverse complement strand
CATCACCCACTCTCGCTGGTCTCATTCACAACCTGCGCGTGTCGCTTAATTAGTAGAAAGCGACGACTATCTGTTATTGGGGGGGGGGGGGGGGGGGGGGGGGGGGGTTTGTTTGGTTTTTTCTTCTTTTTCTTTCTTTTTTCCTTTTTACATAAAAAAAACCTTTCATGAGAAACATGTGTCTTTGCAAAAGTCATTTCTCTACAAGGGAAGTGATCTCATCATTATTCAGTTTTCTGGTAGGGGCATCCTATTATATTGCTCTGCTTCAATATTTTATGTGGTAGAACCTATTGATTTATTTTTAGACAGAACTGTCTGGCTCTTTCTCTTGTCAAAGTTATCGCCAAATTCTTATGCCCTTTGAAATCTCCACAGCACTACAGAGTGCCAAGTCAAAATGACTTCTTAAAGCACATCTTATCCCTCCCAAGTTTCTCGTACATCAGTCCCTTCTTTTCAGTTCATAATCACACATACCATAGACCTCTGTGTGAAGAGATGAGGAACATGAAGAAATATCAAACACTAGGAAAGCTAATGAACATTCCCAAATCTCTTTAAAAAAACCAACAAACCCACAAGAAAACAAAACTCTCAAACCTGCTAGTTTGTATGTACGTTCATCTGTTTCCTGATAGATTTTCACAGACATTTTCCTGTGGCAGGAGAGGAATTATGCATTTTCTGAATTGTAATATGATTTAGTTCTGACAGCTTTAAAAAGAAACATAATCCTTCAGTTTAAATTTTACATGTTTTTCCTTTTCAGTCGCCAGTGACCAGAGTGCCTAAAACATTTGGACACCCCTATTTATTATCATTGAACTTCAGAGTAATCAATGCATATTGATTTTTTGCAATATCAACTAGAAAATGTCATCAGAAGCATTAAGAATGTCCAAAAGTGATTTACCTTTTTCCCTACTGCTAACATTTTACACGGCAATGGGCAGCGAAGAGGAAAATAATAAATCTATTGTCTCTTTTGCATGCCTGTTTTGTGAGCTCTAATTATTCTAGTACTAGAGTTACATCTCCAATAATACATATATGCCCTAATGAATCAGCTAAGCTCTTAGGAACTGGCTTTTAGGGAAGCAGAACGCTGTAAATCTCCAACATGTACCATATGTATAATAAAAAGAAACCATAAAAGGCTTCTGTTTATTGCTAGTAATAGTAGCAACCCTAAAAGGGGTGCAGATGAAATGAGGTCATGGTCTCTACTCAATAATCATCAGAAGCAACCAGCTGTGGAAGGGGGTGTGAGAGCAGCAATTAGGGAAGGTAGCAGCAGGCAGTGCTCCCATCACACATTAGTACTTGTGCAGAGTATTGGGCTTACCCAAGGCATAACACCTGAGAGTGCTTGCTGGAGTACTGCAAATTCACACCAGCCCCAGCATGCACCTGTACCTTAAAGGCTCAGTTGAGCTCTTCCCGATTTCTAGAGGCACAAAATTGAAAAGGGAGTTTAGAAAAAGAAAGTTTCAAACTCTTCTTTTGGTGTTGACTTGCTTAAAAATGAATGTTTTTAGAAAACCCCTAGGGAGAGGCCGGCTTCAAAGTCAGACAAGATACTTTCCAAAAAAATACCACGAACAAAAACACCACTTCTTTGGCTAGATCTCTCTATGTGCACTAGAAAAGCTGCAGATCTGTTAAAGTCTGGTCACCTCGAGTCCTACATGATAAGAAATAAACTATTGGAGTGACAATCTCCAGGGAAAAATAGAGGGGAAAAAAAAAAGAGAGAAGAAAGATTTTTCTGTGAACTGAAGACTACACAAAGATTTTTCATCTGTGAAGATTTAAAGGGACTTGAACCAAACAGGTGGAGCTTTTTTCATTATGGAAGAAGAGTTGGCAGAAGTTGATATGCAAAATATGAACTTACAAGGATGACAGAATGCTCCCCTAAAAACAGAGCGCCGGTTTTAAATAAATCACGAATAGTTAATCCTTCCTTTTTGGTCCAGTTGATCAAACAAAGACTGTGTCTTCACTGCATATTATGAATAATTTAACATAAAATGTTGCTACCTATTAAACCATAGAAGATCACTGGTCCTCTGACTTTTTTCTAATGTGTAACATACATGAGCTGTTGAACAGATGCTGAAGTTACACTTCCCTAACTCTCATGAATAATTTTACTGTATTTAGAAGTTCAGGTTGAGTGCCTTGCAACCTGAAAACAAACCCTCAGCACGTTCAATTAAAATCTTTGAAAAAAACCCAAAAATTTCCCATTTGAAACTGTTCCCTATCATACAAAAATTCTGAACACGCTGACACAAAAGATTATTTTCACAACAGGAACTATAGCTTACAAAAATGCAAAAGATGAGGTACTGAATGCCACAGGTATCACTACTAAACAAAACAGTTACTGCATAGATGTTTCTACAGATTAGTAAACTATTCCATCAACTGCAGTCATCTATTGAGTAAAATAGTTTTTCAACATGTACCACTCACGGCAAGAAACTCTTGCCTCCTACTATCTTGTAGTACAAAAAATTACAGCACAAGAACAGCCCCATTCCTCACACAGGATAAATCCACCTTGTTCAGTTTGTTTTTTCCTGGGTTTGTCTGTAACCTAGGTAGTTAAAAACAAAAATTAAAAAAAAACAAAACCAAAATTGTGTACACACAGTAAGGACCAACAAAATGATTTGGAAGTAAATATTGCTTATATAATTTTCATGACACAAATACTGGTGGTATGATAAATGAGGAATGCAAAATGATGGAGTGTGTTTGGTAAACAAAGCCTTTCCAAAGAAAATGTTTTAATTTAACAAAGTACAAACTGAGATAGACAGGAAAGACAAGTGCCAGACCTGAATCCACAATGATGTTTAAGGGAGGGGCCTCCCAACAGGAAAGCAAAACCTCTAGAGATTAATTAATTATTCTCAGATCCTCATTAATGTGCCAACCAATGACAATCAGCGGTAGGGAAGTCCAATATCATCCTTGGTAGAATACCAACTATATTTCAGTGCCAATATGCTGAAAAACTGCAAGAATAGAAAATCTCTAGCCACAGTCAAAAAAACCAGGGCAGAGTACTTTATATATATCTTTTGCAGTATTGTGAATATGGCTGTTGTGGGGGGACTTACCTACTGTGCATCATCCTCAGGTGCCAGGTTAGGTTTGCCTCAATCAGGTAACAGCCAAAGCACTAGTATGCTGGGCACTAACCAACTGAATTCTCATGCTGAGAACTACAGCTTTCATCTAACGACCATTCTGCTGTAGCATGAGCTCCAGTATCTCCTTCAGAGGTGTCTCAGATTTATGATTAGACTGCATGTCTTAGGATGGACCTTATAACAAGTGTCTTAACTATCCCCTCAGTCTCTCAGGGCAAGAGTAAGAATGACAAAATAAAACAAAACCCAAACCAAACAAAAAAATGCTGGCCATTCTTTGTTGAGGCCAGCCTGGTAATAACCTCAGACTTAACACGACCTACCAGCTTTAGCTAACTTTTGCCTTAAGTGTCTTCCTTCCTGTGCAGGGGGAACGCATGTGCCAGCCTGTCCAGTTCTCTGCTAAACCTGCTTTTGCTCTAACCTCACCTCAGGGCCAATGTAAACCCCAGGGCCATCTCTGTAGACCCTGATCAAGGGGAGAACAAAGAGCTGAGACTGAAACTTCATCCTTGGACAGTGAGAAAAATCAGTCTTTCACGAGGCAAAAGGTGTGCAGAGAATGTACTATTCTCACATGTATGAGATTTACATACATGTTTGGCAGGCAAAGCTTGGGTTTTTTGCAGGCATTGGGAAAAGATGTTATTTAATCTTCATAAAAGACTGGCATAGACTTTTTTTAAAATTCCATTTTAGGTTTTCTCTTCAGAGACACTAGTTTTTGGCAACTCATTATCTCTTATTGAGAGACTGGAGGCTTTGAAGTAAGAGGATATCTGTACAGAGTTGCTGTGACTTCTGATCATTTTAATTCTCAGTTTTTCACAAATCAAAAACCAAGAACCCAGCAAGAGAGCACCTTTTCAAAACCATTTTTCTACTATGAATTCAGATGGCAAAGCTAAACTGAAGTGTGTTTTTCCTCAATTTAAAAATAAATTTTGAGGAGCACTCCATTTCATGGAGACAAGAGAATGTTTACCTCTCAGCAGCATTTCATCAAGTAAACAACCAAAGACCGCTTCCGTTTTCCTCACCCTCCCAAACATAGCTGCACTTGATTTTTATTATTCACAGTATGCTATTTGCAAACCTGAGAGCTAAGTAGAATTCTCTGTGCCCTGCTTCCAGTAAGTTTTAAGTGTGTGGTTTACCAGTCATTCAGTACCTTCCCTGCACTTCATAATTACTTCTGTTGCCTTCAAATCTCTCTACACAAAGCAAATACTGATATTTTTAAATCTATCTTCTTAAACAGAGTGTCTTGTGCTCATTTAGTATTAAAATACCAGTAAGATCTGGCATATGAAGCAGAAGGACAAACACTAATAAAGGAGTGAAAAATATGATAAACTGTCACTTAAGGGGGAAAAATGTTCTTCATGGTTATTTAAGTGGTGACACGATCTAGTGGTGATCTCTATTTGGAATGAGCTTTCACTGAAGAGAACTACTCTGGAAGGAAAAAACACCTCCAGGTGTCAGTGACAGAAGTTTAAGATCATTCAGCCATCTCAAAATGAAAATGTCTATTTTACACTATTTCTGAATAGTGCCAAATCAGCTGCATATTTATCACTTCTTCCATCAATACAGTATTTTTAGAAAGATGCTTAAATATATTTCAGAAGCTAATCACAATCTATTTTTATTACTCAGCCCCCAAATATTACATTGCCAAAGTATGTCTCCAGCTTAGCCTTTTTTTATTTTTTTAGAAGTCATAGTCATACAATTTATTACTTTTAAATAGTGTTTATCAGTGCAAGAGCTAAATAGCAACAGCTCATGTTGGAACAGCATTGAAATATAAATTTACCTAGGGTTTCAACTGCCATCACTGACTCCCAGTATATGCATCTCTTTCCAATACTGGAGTTAGAGTAACAACCTTATTTTAGCATTTCATCTCACTGTGCTTCAGTATCCAACTCTAATTTAAATATATGAATCCTCTTTGTAATCTCAGCCAGGAGTCTGTGAAAAGATTACAGTGTATTGCTCTGCACAATCTGCACATCTTTCTTGTATATCCTTCGGCAAATTCTGTTTAGCTGAACTCAAAGGTAAGAGATCAACTGAAATAAATAGTTTCCCTAGTTATAATTGCATGGAAGTCTACTGATAGTATATTAATAATATTTCATTTTTCACTCAGAAAAGGATTAATATCAGCTGTGTATATACACGGGTAAAATGCCCAAGATATGCATTGTTGCACTTAACACAATGCTGAGCATTGAATCACAGGAGCTGAAATTTCCTATTTTAGCCTTTTTCAAACACTTAAAAGTTGTTCACAAGACTCCTTTGCCTACTTTTTTCCACTTGGAAATGTCTGTTAAAAACAATATTGAAAGCAAAAATCTTAGACATTTCAAGGAGGTGTACACACTTTTTTTTATATTTAATTTCACCCTGCTTTAAAAAGTTTACCACCACAGTTATGACTGCTGGCCATGTACTATTATACTCCCTCATGAAGAGAAGGTCAGTGCAACTTTTTAATGCTCTTCCCTCAGAACAGGCACACATACTAAGATTACAAGAAAACAGTAATTTTATTTAAGAAATTTAGACAACATACTTTTTAAATTTGTGGGAAGAGACTTAGCTCTCTTTTGAAAGACAGAACCCAGGAAAGCTATTTGCTCATTTATTTCTGGATGGCTTTTACACAAGTCAGTAGTCCCCAGCACTCTCTCCAGCTGTATCTGCATTTCTCACATTCAGACCTCGGGAAGGGATACGCACACTATGCCACAGGTTCACTGGATACTCTTTGGCAAGTAAAAATCTCTTACTATTTCTTTCTTTCAACAGTAGAGTCCAACCTGAAGGCAAAAACATTCTGCAGGATGGTACTCCTTAGTGAAAAGGACAAGTTTTGAGCAAAACAGAAGAATCTACTTTAACATGGACTTCTAATACTATACTGCAATATAATATGAAAATAAGGAAGCACCACAATATTTCCTGGAATTTTCCCTGGGGATTAATAGTTCAATTTCAGGAAAGGACTTTGAAACACCAATGGAGAGCCCCCCCTTCACAGACCTGACATTCATCAGAGCCTACAGAACACAGAAATAGCAGGCTGCACACTGAAATGGGAATAATCCTGCTCAAGGTAAAACAGGGGACAGCTCTCTTCCAGCAGTTCCTGCGTGGCAGTTCGTAGGATGTCTGCCGCTAGAAGAGTAAAACTGTACACTTAAATGATGGCACATCTGATGTAGACTGGATATAAATTTAAAATCTATGTTTAATAGTTTTTATAATTTCATTTTGGTTTTTTAAATTAGTGTTTCTAAATCTTCAAGATGCAGTAGCCAAGAAATTCTGTGGCTCACAGACCTGTCTGTTTTCTCTGTGTCAACTGAGAAGAGGAAGATTTTTTTTTTTTAGTGCTGATAACCAGGTAGCTTCTGAGGACAGAAGCAACAACTCCTACAGTACCATACAGAAACAAATAAACCCCTGTGATTTAGGGATTAAATTTATTTTTAATTACTATATATAAGTATAGCTATTCTATTGGATTATAAAGCTGCATATTGTCCTCTCTGTAGGTGAAAACAGAATGAGGTTATTGAAAGAGAAAAAAAGCTTGTTTCTCTAGGTTTTATACTACAGGTCATTGTCCAATCAAGTATTCTATTTCTTGCCTACTTTTTCCTTTACTTGCTGCTCCTCCACTGCAGTACAAGTAATTCTCAGGGTTAATCTAGAGCAGACAAACATCGTTTTCCCATGCAGCTTGTACAGAGACCAGCCTTAGGCATGTTGTAAATAATTAGAGAATAGATGATCTGATACTACAACAAACATTTTGATTAATGTATGTTGTTTCCAGAGTGTCATTCATAAAGTTTAACGAGAATAAGATTTTCAATACATAGCAAAGTGATATAAATGCTTCCTTAAAAAAAGGTTGATGGTGGAAGCTGTGGAATATCACAGACTAAACTTCTCAAAATATCAATCAGATTTTTGTAATACCATCTTATAATCCACAACAAAATGATTCAGAGTCAGTAAGCAATATGTTTCCTTGAACCAAATACAATTACCCAACTGGTGGTATTGTAACCATCTCACAAGCTGCACCCCTCCCAATATCCATCTTGGAAAAACGTTCTGAGCACCATACAGCAAAACACTTCAGTTCATCGTTCAGGACTTCTCAGTACTTCACGAAATGGAAGCATGAGTTCAGAGGAATTCTTGGGGAAGGAGGACAGGGAGAGGAGGCTAAATCTTGAATGATGAGCAAAGGACATACCAGGAGTAAGCAGTATGAATCCCACAAAACATATAAATACTGTTCTCAACATCACCACTGTTGTCAAAATATTTCTAGTCTTTTAAGTAAAACCCAAACTGTGTTCCTGTTGACTAGTAGCATGCACGTTGGTAACTAGAAGTATATCTTTGCTCTTAACTCAGTACAGACAGAAGAGAGCTTAATCTGTTGTATATCAAGGTATAAGTATTTTTTTTTATTAGTATTTTAGTAGGATACATTTTTTTGTAAGCCATATCCTTGGGAGTGGATAAATTCTAAGATTATTTTCTACTGGATGGCTATAAAAGCTTTAAAAAGCCTGTTTGAAAATAAATACCTCACAACAACCACACACACTAAATACTTTTCACTTTTAACAGCACATTAATTATTAAAGAACTCTGCAATTCCTATGGCAACAGCATACTTAGTAAGATCCCAGTTGCATGGATTAAGATGAGCTGCCCTTGCTGTCTCACACAGTAATGAGAACGAACTGGTCACCTAAATCAGAATTGCCAATATAATTGCTAAGATAGACATTTCCTGGAAGAAAGGGGAACAAAACACATGTTCTTAACCTACACTTTACTGGCTTCTGCTCTCTGAAGACTGAGCACTCTCTCCCATATTGGGATTTTATCCCTTTTACTGAATACTCCATTCCAACTGCTATTAGCACAAGAGGTCTCAAGGGAATAAGTACTCAGAAGACAGACATGAGTCCTTAGAAACCATTCCCTGTCTGTTGCAAAGGCAAGTTTTATTCTATTAACAATTTAAAACATTAGTAATACAAGTGTCACTATGTAACGTGAGAGAGGAAGGATCATAACACTTTTGAGAACAGCTGCTACAAAAAACATTTAGAAAGTAATCAAAAGATATCAGGAATTAAAATGAACCATGCCCTTAAAATACATTAGTTAAAAAAAACAACAACCAACAGACTGGCTTCAAAGGTAAGTTTACAAGAAAGACCCTGGGATTTCCATGAAACTACTACTTTTGGGTTTTATTTCTTTGATACTCTATCACCTTTAAGTGAGGCAATATTCTGAACTAGAGACACAAAATGCTGCATCATTCTCAGGTTCCTGGGTTTTGGAATATTTCAAACTTGTTTATTAGAATAACCTCAGTAACAGATCAGACTTTTGCATGGTATGACTGTCTCCTGGTGGTACTTCATGCATCCCCAGGTTGTCCCCTGTAACTACTGTTGAGCTCAGAGTAACATTAATTTTATTTGTTCTGTGTTAGATAATGAAAAATAAGGAAAGAAAGAAAAAAACAAACAACCCTCAGGACAAAAATCTGTTACTCTGTCTGAATACATTGGAACAAGCTCAAAAAATCACAAAACTTCTAACAAAAATTCTTCAAATTTTTTAAGAATTGATGCAATCATACGGAGAGCACATTCACATCCAATCTTTTTGCTTGAAAGAAAAAGGACTTGCTTGACGTGCACTGAAGAATCACAGAAACATTTCATAAGTCTTTAAATAATAAAAGGAGGATAAAAATCATTACTTTAAAGCACCTTCTAAGAGTTTATTTAAATGAGTATTGAAGGCAATACCCACCCTTTAATTTGCTGCACTTAATCTGGAGGACATAAATACCAGAGGAAGCTAAGCATACTCTTGGAGACAAGTAACAAAAAAAATAAATCAAAATTTCTGATTTCATCTAGACAGTCTGAGTTACATTATCATCCAGGCACCACTTTAAATGAGATTCCTGAGATTACAGGTTGAACCACAGTGAACATTCAAGAAAAGGAAAAACTACTAGTTTAAGATGCAGTAAAAGACTCCAAGTCCTAGGAAGCAATGAGAAAAATCCCTCCAAACAAAACCATTTCTCCTGTAACAATTGCACAGAATTCCCAACAAAAAAACCCCAGAGATCTCAGTTCAACATCATTCTTAGCCATAACAAAAAACAAACAAACAAAAAAAGGAAGTTAATACTGCACCAAAACACAAGTTATGGAAGAAAACTCTTCTTGCTAGTGCTGAGAAATAACATGGCAAGCCCATCTTCATAAGGCTCAGAGGTAAGATTCTCCATTTTGTCCAAGTCAGACTTCGGGATTTGGCAAATCCCTACTGTCATCAGAATTACACAAGACCAAAAGACTAAGTAAAGTCTAAATAAAGACTGGAGTAAATAAAGAGTGGAGTGGAAGTACAATTCTTCTAATGAAGAGTAATTCCTGCTTACCTAATCCATTTTCTAGTTTAAAAAATAAAAACAACCCCCAAAAAACCCAACCAACACAAGATAAACAAAAAATTATAAAACCCAAAGTTGATCTGTAGCACCAGTTATCAAAAACATAATGCCACACACACAAAATCTGTGGTATTCTTTACGTCCCCCACTAATTTATAGTAAATTTCTTTGGTGATTGTAATTACATAATAAAATGTGGCTAAAAATTTTCCCTCAGCTTTCTCTCAAATAATGAGCTACTGTATTTGTTCCTTTGCACTTTAAAGGGAGGGGGAATGAAAGAGTCTATCCTGAAGCAGCTGAAATAGAAATTCCTTCTTTTCTTTACAATTAATATTATTTATCTGAGAAAGTTTGCAGTTTTGACTTGTCCCAACCTGCCACATCAGCATATTTCATTCAATTGCCAGCTGTGTTCTCAGTGCTAGGAAGAAATAGATTCACATGAATGCGGAACCAGTCCAAAGTCCTGACTGTAGATAATGTTCCTAATTACCCAGTCCCAGGGGGGTGATGTGAAAAGAGGAACCAGTTTAACACTGTTAAAGTAATTTCCGGAGAGTTCCCAGCATCTTTACCGAAGGAATCAATCAAAAATGACTTCAGAAGAAAATGTAATTGCTTGCAAGGATAAAAATTTTAATCAGAAGTATTCAATTAGCAGTTAATGTTGAGATATACAGTTTAGATTTTTATGTAAATGTACTATTCTAATATTCAGTCTTGAAGATAAAGGCAGTTCATAGTGAATGTGCTTCTGTCTCTCAGCTCATCAAGTTAAGTGATAATTTACTTTGAAGAATATTTTACTCTTGCTACATTTGGAAGTGTGAAAAATCAGTTCACTTTTGCCCCTTCTACTGTAATTAATCTTTGCATTAATTATGTGAGGCAGCTCATAGCTTTCTCCTTCATGTGCATCTGGTGGTTTCAAAGAGATCTGACCAACATAAGATAAGTAATAATACATATAGCAGTGTAGCCAGAACTGAGCTTTGCAAGAGCTTGTTCACAGTTACTTCTTTAGCAGCAACAATTCTGGAATGGCAGATCCAGAACTAGAAACTGCACAGTTGCTGAGAATCAGCTCTTCAGAACTACAGATAAAAATGTCAGAAACCCTTTTTAAAACGCTTCCCCTAAAACATTAGGTGTTCTGAGAACAGGGGCCAGTATAACTAGCACATAAGTAAATGTAAAGATATTCTATTGGGTATTCCAGAATTATGTCACTTTTCTTGATCCAAATCCAGCTTTAGTTGTATCAAGTAGAATACTGAACTCATGATTAGAGATAAATTTCATTATCATGTATTTTAAAATTAGAAAATATTACATTTACATTTGCTTGTTTGGGATTTGACAATATATCAAAAATCTGTTAATTAAAAACTTCCCACAGGGCATGCAAATATATGAGACTATTTCTTAGCTTCCATACATCTCTTTGATTTTCTGATATATATCATACAATATGCTATTTTATCCTTGCAGGGTAGTCACTACACACCAGAAATTCAGAGAAATAGTTAAATAATTTAATTCCTCCTCAAAAGCTGCAGGCAGTGACTGTTATAAATGGCACAATCTATTCTTATGCAGAATCTAAGACAAATAGATTTGTTCAAAGGCCTGAATAAGTGAGAAGCATTCCCTTGAAATTGAAAAGATTTAGAACTGACCCTTCTTAGCTGTCTAAATTATATGCCAGTGTTATTTATGTCTTAATGTTCCCATTTTATTTGGAAATCTGACATGGATATATGGCCAAAGGCATCAAAATACACAAGTGCTTATAAGCACTGAGGAAGACTTATCAGGCATAGGACTGATCTACTCCTGGGTTACTTTGGCTGTATGTGAAGTAGATCTGCTAAAACAACCATTAAGGCTTGTCAGTGCTTTGGCTCCCCCCACCCCCCCAATATTGACTGTTGATGACATTACTGACAACATATTTTTGTACCACTAATTTGGAAAGGCAAGGTCTTAAGATTTTCCTCTGATTTCTTAAGGATCCCATCAAGATCACATGAAGGTATTTTATCAATGCACATATATCAATGAACACAATCTGATTCTTCAACATTAGAAGTTGAATAGAAATACTACTTCATTTGATTATCATACTACTTTTTACACAGCCAATTACTGGCACAAGCTCTGTATTATGTTGACAGCACAGAACTGAGGGAGAACACAGGTTATGGTGATCTCAGTGCATACAATGAGAAATAATAGACTTGAAAAAGGAAGATTTTACCTAATTTTCAGGATTAATTCCTTAGCCCTCTATTAAATAGTCTCTAAAGGGAAATGTGACTGCTTAGTTTCTGTAATCATTTAAATACCTATGAAAAAAATTCATAACAGACTGCTCTGAAGGAAATACTCTTTGCCATGAAATAGCCATATACCTTTGTGTGATCACTGATTTTCATAAGGCAAATGATTGAAGACTTACTATGCAAAACTGTATCACTTGCAGTCCTCCTGACTCCATGAAGATAGTTGCAGAAGCAATTACAACAGTCAAGGAACACAATAAGCTTGCAAAAAGTATTTTGACTCTATAACCTTAAAGTATACAGTGACCTTTGCTTGATAGCAACAAGTAAATCAGGAAGAAATTATGAAATGTCTTCTACTTACATATATATAGTATACATGTATGCATACACCCTATGTGAATAATGGCATGTGCTATACTGTAACAGGAAAATGTGGATTTTTATTCTACCATCAATATTTTCATCCCATGGAATCACTGTTTTGCTTTAAAATTCAGTAATATTGAAATATGGATAATTATATGTTTCAGGCCTAATTGCAGAGGAGTCTGAGCTGTTTTATTGTACCTGTACATGTGCAATAAAATTGGATATTCAAAGTCAAGAGTAACATATTTGAATTCTAACTAACAGTTCATTAAACAATTAAAGTACAGTGCTCCCATTTCTACTTTGTAAATGATTTTTAGGAGGAAAAATTTTTTCATTTTTATTTTTTCTTCAAAGTACTGGTCATGTATAATTTACATATAAGACAGCACTGGCCCAAACAATCACTTAGTGGAAGATAAATTTTACTCTGAAGTAACATTCTGTGTACATTCTTACTTTCTTCTTTATACAAAAGAAGGAGAAACAAGGAAAGTAAAATCCCAAACCACACGAGAATTAGGACAGACAGGAGATTTCACAGAATTAGCTACGAAACTATTCATCTGCAAAGCTAGATGATCTTTAAGGTCGCTTCCAACCAAACCATTCTATGGTTCTGTGATGCACTGGCCTTTGATATAGTCACAGATATCATCACTCACTCTGTGCCACCCTCCCAGATGTTCCTAAGAACAGTCGATGAGCTGGACTTCAGCTAAAAATTAGCACACACCCCTGAAAAGACTGTAGAGGAGTCAGACAGGCACTGGTGTCTGCCAAGCACCACCTTATCCAAGAGCATATGGCCATTATGAGCCAAGTAGATGAAGAACTCTACTCCAACAGCACGAGAAACACTACAACATAGCCTTGACATTTGAAAGTGAAAGCACGCAACCTGCATTGAAGGGACTTTGAAACTCTAATCACTCCACAGATCCCAAGAAAATGTGAAGAAGGCTGCCAGTTAAAAACTATCACAGTTAGCACATCACTTTATATTTTTAAATTTTTGGCTAACATTTTAAGCCATCAAAATTTCCAGTCCATTATCTTGAGCCTTATACACCTCAAAAAGAGAATCTAATTGCTGGCTATTGTTAGTTATTGATATTGGCCATGGTTCAGTAGTCTAACAGGTCATATTTTGCTTTGCAAGCTCATATATCCTGACCCACAGAAGCAAGCCAGGCCAGGGAGGATTTCCTGTCTGGATGGGGTTTGAGTGGAGACCAGAACCAGAAATGATATATTGACCACTGACCTGTCTTTTCTCCCAGTCTCTCTGCTGTGCAGGCTCTTGCAGTCCTCAACACATGGTGTCCCCTAGAGATGGAGAGGATTTGCTTAGTTACATATGTAATTGTATAGAGAAAAACTGTATTATTTCATTTAGTGTTACAAAGATGCTTTATACCTATCTGTTAATTGAAAAATTCTAATTCACAAATATTTGCAAATATTTGATAAGTTATTTCTGTAGGTCATCTCTGGTTGTTTTCTGAACAGTGCATCCTATATATGCAGTTTTTATAGCTTCACAACACCACAGTTTCTTCTAATCTATGGAAGGAACTCAGGCATAAAGATTTGAGTTGCTCAAGAACATGCTGAGCAGTATCTTCTACTCAAGACTTCATAGGTCTAGAAAAACACATAATTTACTGAAGTGCATTAATAAAGGTTGACAGCAGCATTACCATGTAAGTATTGATTTCAGAGTGTAAGTTGATAGATAGCTGAATCCATATTGCCAACACAAGAAAGGTTCCATTTCCTCAGTGACACGCCAGGTTAGTACCACAGCCATAATTTAGCATTTTTATATGTGGTACACCTATATCAAACCTATTTCACATAGCATAAATACATTCAGATATTCATACCAAGCTGTTTATCTGATATTTGAATAAAGGAATGAGCTACTTCATAAATAAAAGTTTGTTAAAAAATAAAAAGAAATTAAACTCTTCAGACACAGGTTTTTCCCTATGATGGTTGTCTTAGTTTTGCACAACAAACATTTCCTCCTCACCCCCACTAAAACATGCAAGTCAAAGGTTAGCCTACCTTACTGCACCAGTACAGAACCCACCCAGCATAGGGTGAGACTAGATATGAAATCCAGTAGGCATTAACACAGTCCCTCAACCCCTCCCCTGTCTATTAGCATCTCTGGTCATTGTTAAATTAGGATCTATGTTGATCACAGCAACATTAACCCTTGAGATTTAAAATACAGAATATTCCTGGCTGCAGCAATGCTTTGTAGAAATTTCTGAAGAGTGCACAAAAACTATGCTTCTCAGGGAGGTCACAAGCAGCAGAACCCTGAAGAATTGTTTCTAATTCTTCATTTAGTAAAAATAACTCTAGGCCTAATGTCATGATTTTGCATGATTTATGTAAGCAGTTCTTTAAATGGACATCTTGTTTGTCATTCAGTTAGAAACTGCTAGAAATATTTTTATATAGTTCCCTAACAGCAGAAATGTTCCTGTTAGGGTAATATGAAAGAATCCTATCTTCAGTAACACTGAATACTTTGGCCTCATCCTTTCCAGAAAATAGCTTTCTTTGGAGGAAAAAAGTAAAAACTAATTGATGAATCAACTGAGAAATTCTTTGGAAGGCAACTGTAGCATACCAAGTGATACCCAGGAACTGTAAAGGCCATGGGCTGAAGTTCCTCTCACTATGCAATCATTTAACATGAACCAGCTATGAGAATGTAACTCACTTTTTTTTAGCAGCTGAAAGGAACAGTGCTTGCCTGTTTCATAGGGAGGGAAGGAGAGTAAGCTCATATGAATTTATTAAGTTTCTTCTGTTTATGAAAACCATTTTATACTAGGGATTAGATTGACTAATATGGCTAAAGTTACCCTTGTCTACCTTCTTATTTGAAACAGAAGTCTGGCAAAAACAGCATAACAGCTGCATCTAAGGGAGACTCTTAGAAGAGTTCATAGAATACCAGAATTGTTTGGGTCAGAAGGGACCTTCGAGGATCATCTAATCCAGCATCTCTGCAATGAGCAGAGACATCAATGTTCAGAGCTCTGTCCCATCTGACCTTGAATGTCTCCAGAAATGGGCCTTCTACCACCTCTCTGGGCAACCTGGGCCAGGATTTCACCACCCTCATTGCAAGAAAGTTGTTCTTTTTATCGAGTCTAAATCTACTGTTAGTTAAACATCCCCCATTGTTCTATCACAGAAAACATTCTTTCTGACAGACAATTCTCAACAGCTAATTCCCTATAGTCCACAAGTAACCTATAAGCCATTCAGGTATATATGGCACATCTCTGCCTGTGGTGATGGATTCTGCAGTTCCATAGACCAAAAAGTTTCCTGGCAAAGGGATTTCAGAATATGACATGGAAAAAACAAAATGCTGTAGTGTTATTTTATCTGTAATCAGTCTGTATAATGTGGAAAAAAAATCCAGTTCCAAACTATATATAGAGAGCGATAAGCCTCTTCAGTATTCCAGCAGTATAAAATTGGAATTGAAAATTACCCTTTAAAATGCAGAATCTTTAGGTATGTCTGTAGTTCCTGTATTTTCTTTAGATTAACTCTGTGGCCTGACCTCTTTCCTCAAATCTTTATTAGTTCAGGACTTAGCTGGCTCTCCCATTGAACACTGTACCTTCAAGAAGGAGAAATTGTAGAATAATATGGATCTCTTGCAAAATATGGATCCCACAAAGCCTTGTGCATGGTGCTAGCCATAGCTGCTGATGAGATTGCCATGTCCAGTGCAGCCCACGTTGCCTCTAGTGATATATGAGCCATCAGTGCCCAACAGGAATCAGTGGGCTCCAGCTTCTCCCCATTTTCTTGTGAGGGTGTTCCAGCCATCTCTTACACTGATTACAGCACTATTTGACACATTTGCAAGCTGCAAGACACATCTGTTCTATGATCACTGTCTTGTACAGCAGGAAACGTAAATTTGTTAAATTCATGAAGTTTGGATTGGAATGGATTTTATTTTATTTTTTTTACACTGCTTTTCCTGTACTACCCAGTGAAGCAAAGTCAAAGATATGCATGGAAAAGACTAAATGAAATAACTACAATAAAGCCCAGATAGACAAGGTCTCCAAACACAGACATACTTGAGAAGTAAAAGGACTTGGGGAATTTTGGTGCCCTTATCAGCATCACACTATGCACCAAGCAGACAGCAACTGGATCTTCATAAAAAATGTCATGGTATCTCCTACATTCTTTGATTGTTTGGTAGATGCTGTTATCTTTTATGGTAACAAGTTTAGTTTAAATCCTTAGGATTAGGAGTTCAATTGTTAGACTACACTGATAGAGTAGGACTTTTTTCCAGCTAATTAAGCAATTAAAAAGAAGTTTGATGTTCAGGAGCTTTGTCAAGACAGATACTGTATCGGTGTCAAACTCACATCTATTTTTTGACTCCCATCTATCAAGCACAACAATTTGGTAGCACCTACAACCTGAATTGCTAGATACAACCCCTTTATAAAATACTTCAAGAGCTTCTAACAGAAACAGTGCCCCATGCTTAATTATGAGTCAGCTAACAAGACTAATATATTCCAAAATAATTAAGTATGAAAACTTGCTCACTGCATTTGACCAAGCTATCCGCAAGGTGTCAATATGGATTCATAATCATTTCTATGGCTATAAATAAATAATTGACTTGTTATAAATAGACATTTAGAAGTGACAATTTACAGGTGCTGGGGGCATCTCTTCTGTTCCAAGTTTTTAAAGAAACGCATTTTCTTCATCTTTTTTCATCAGCAATTTAATAACTGTAGAAATTTAATATTTCTTCTTTTGAAGGCACTAAAGGGTATTTTAGTAATGTGTTTATCTACAGCTAACAACCATAATTAGCTTAAGTTATGGAATGCCCCAAATAAATGAAAAGCAGTTTATAGTTGTTCAGTACCACAGTTTGTTCTGCTGCTGTTTTGTTAAATATTTGCAGAAAACATGATTTGCATCATTTGCAAGTTACATAAACCTTTATAATTATGGCCTAAGGTATTATACAAAAGTTATTTAAGTAATTCCCAAAGATTGCTGCTCAGTGTACCAAGTATTAATCATCTGCTGTGTCTATTATAAGTGCAGAAGCAATTAAGTAGATCTGTGGTGAGAACAGGTTATTGCCAGGTTTATACAGAAGCATTTTTCAGTGGTGTCCTTACTGATGGAGACTGTTGTGGTTTGATTTGTTGGTTTGCTGGATTTTTCTCATTTAGTGAGGAATGAAAGGATTACTTTGTACCAAAAATTCTTGAGGTGTTTTAAAATTAAGTGTGGAACAACAGAAATTTGATAAATTATAAATAATTTAAAATGCATATCACAGAAAAAAATAAATTCTCCTTTCCCCCAGTAGCAAAAATTAATTTCTATGTTACAGAATTAATAGAAATCAAAATACTTTACTGAAAGGTTTATCAAGCATTGGAACAGGCTGCCCAGAGAAGGGGTGGAGTCACCATCTCTGAAGGTATGTACAAGGTGGGTAGGTGTGTTGCTTAGGCACATGGTTTAGTGGTGACCTGGTAGTGCTGAGTTAACAGTTGGACTTGGTGATCTTAAGGCTCTCTTCCAACCAAAATGATTCTATGATTCCATGGTTCATAGAAAACTTTCTAATTTCCTTAATGTAACCTGCAGCATGGAAACCAACACAAGAAAAATCAAGGCAACTTTCAGCCTAACATAATGGAGAAATCTCTGAAAAAGCTCAGTAAACACAGGACTGATCTCCTCACATACACCCGTATCATAGTTACAAAAGCAATTATTGGCACTCTCCCCTTTTTGGCTGTATCACAGGACCATCAGAAATATCATATGAAAGAAATAACGAAAGCCCTTTTACAGAAAGGCTTTGCGAGCAGTGGGAATTTGCTGCAAGTTTTGCCCTAAAGACTGTAAGGGGATAAATATTACTTTAATTATTTGCTTTTCACATAGTGAAAAATGTATGAAGTCAGTCTATTCCCTGTGTTTCAGGTGAATGGGAGAAGTTACAAGGATCTTAATTGCCACATGGGATCTGCAGGTTAGAAATCAGGAGGAAATTATAGAAGTTAGAATTGGTGCTAGAAGAGGTGCTCCATCACCAGGAGGTCTTTACCAAAAAGTTAAAGGAGGCATCCCCTTGGAATAGAAGATACCACTCCGAAGCAGAGGAATGGACTACATGACCTCAAGGCCCCTGCTAACTCTGAATCTATGTATTGGCAGAAGTAAGTTTATTTAAAAGGGCAGATTGACTCTTCCTCTGTAGTATAGTCCTTTACCTCCACGCACTGCTCTACTTTCTTTGAGAGTTGTAAGCAAAAAAGAGCTAAGGGTAAACAGAGGTTGTTTTTATCAAGTGCTTTTTTCTCTTGCCCAGCAAACACAAGAAACAAATTCTCTATCTAGAGACTCCACACACACTGTCTACAAAGCAACCTCAGAGCAGGGGACTGAGATCTTAAAGAAGTGATACAGCATTGCTCACTGCTCTTGTGGCAGGAAAAAGCAAGCATCTTTCTTGTAATAAGACAGATTCACTGGATAAACACTGACAACCTCCAGTTGGAAAAAACTATAATGAGATAAAAAAATAAAGGCAGTTTCAGAGACCCATGGCTCAGACCTTAAGCCAGTATCAGAGATCTTGAAAAACAGTCAACTTGAACTCTGTTGTACCAACATTCAGATTTCAGAAAATCATCCTGATCGGGTGGCCTGTAGTCAACACCCACAACAGTGTCACCTATGTTAGCCTATCCCTTCTTATCCTTAAGCTCTCAACACTATAGCCATGGATGACAGCATTCCAGTCTTAGGTATCCTGCAATGAGATCACGTCCCTGTAACTGCACACAGATCTCCAATTCTTCCTGTTTGTTCCCCATATTGCATGTACTAGTGTATAGGCTTTTCAGAAAGGCAGGCGAGCATGCAACCTGGCTTATTCCCCAGGTGGATACATCCTTCAGTTTAAAGCTCGTTTCCTCAGCTGGTCGGACTGTTACCAAAGAGTCCCTGACCTTTTCCAGACAGGTGTATCCCATCCTTCCCTAATAGGTTATACCCATTGAAGAATGTTCCATTATCATAAAAAACAAAGTCCTCTCAACAGCACTGGCTACATAGCCAGAAATCCATGTGCATTATACATCTGTTCCTGGCTACCCCCTTTCCTCCAACTGGTAAGATTGAGGAAAAGATCATTTGTGCACCAAATTTTTATATCTCTACCCTAGGGCTTTACAGTCCTCCTTGATTCTGCTCAGCTTCTAGTTTTCCATGTCATTCACGCCCACATAAAGAGTAACAAGGGACAGTAATCCACGCTTTTCATCACTTGTGGTACCTTTTCAGTATTGTCTGTATCTCAGCTCCTGGGA
This sequence comes from Actenoides hombroni, assembly GCA_024336885.1. Taxonomy (NCBI): domain Eukaryota; kingdom Metazoa; phylum Chordata; class Aves; order Coraciiformes; family Alcedinidae; genus Actenoides; species Actenoides hombroni. The sequence continues at coordinate 10,116,670 of WUAM01000143.1, read as the reverse complement.
AGCAGCAGACCTCTTGTGTCAGGTCAGCAGGTGGGTGCCTCAGTGCCCTTGAACAGTCACCCGCTACGAGTACTCGTAATTTCTTATTGTGGTGTTTACTGTGTGCTGCTTTCACAGTTACCCTCTGCAGCCCTTGTTCATGGTTGTTAAAATAGCATATCTGTTTATGGTTGTAATTGTGGAAGGTGGAGACTGAGGGGGAGCCTTGCGTTTGTGGGTCACCAGCATCCAAGGTGCCCCATTTTCAGTGCTGTCCTCAACAGGAACGTGCTTGGGGCACCCCCAATCTACCTCCATCTCAGCTCTACTGATACTGTGCAGCCTTTCTACCATTTCTTGCAACGCTGCCACTTGACGTAACAGGTCACCAACCCGTGCACACCTAGTGTGGGAACTTGCCTTCTCCCCAGGAGCAGGCTGCAGGGATTGCCCAAACCCCAATACCTGGATTGAGGTCTCCTTCAGCACCAGCTCTGCCCGGGTGGATCCATCAGACATCACCGAGGCTCTCTCGGGACAACCGGGGGATTTAGTCCCAAAGCGAGTGCCCACCATTTCGGCAGAGCCTTCCCCCTCAGCTCTGGGCGAGCGGGAGGTTCCAGGGCCCTGCCCGCGGCTGAGGAGCCGCCGCGATGCCGCCCCCATTGCGGCCGCGCCTCAGCGCCCTGCCTCGCGCTGCCAACCGCCGCGCCACGCGCTGCATGCAGCCCCGCGCTCCCGCCCGCTCGCGCTCCGCCCGCAGGTTCGACAGCAGCCCAGAGAGCGGCTCCGCCCGCCCCACCCCCGCTGCCGCCCGGCTTCGAGAACCCTCCGACAGTCCAAAAACAGCCCGAAAGAATCAAAAAAGAGCGCAAAAGAGCCCTTGGCCGACCCTTTTTGGCTCGATTACCCCTATCCCAATACGGACTTACCGTACCGGAGCTGGTCCCCTTCGCGTGCAAACAGCTGTGCCTCGTTCGCTCGCTCTGCTCGCCCAGGTGATGCCACTTGATGATTTGCTCGGTGCTCCCGAAGAGCCGCTTTTATGGGGCGGGGTCAGGCGGGCGACCGTTGGCACCGTGCCGGCTGGTTCGGCCCCGCTGCAGCTGGTGCTGCTCGGCTCGGGCCGCCTCAGCTGGGGCCGCCTCAGCTGCCGCTCCCTCGGCTGCGAACCCCCGCAGGAGGCCTGTGCCCGCCCTTGGCACTGCCATTGCCTTCCCCGCTGCCCACCGACCTGCGCTGCTGCTGCTGCTTTGCTCGGCCTCAGAGTGGAAACCTTAAAAAAAACAAACAGAAAAATATTTTGATATTGGCAACACAAGAGCGTCTCAGCTTCTATTGTTTACAAACTGGATGGACTTCGGAGTTTTTCTGAAAACAATACCATGTAAAGTGTGACAAATTTGTAAGTGACTGGGAACAGAACCACTGAAACAGAACTAGGCACTGGCAGCCTGATACAATGCATGTGAACAGGAGTCAACAAGAGTTTTTAGATCCCCATGATTTGCCATTTTATTGGGCTTTGTAAAATTATATCCCCATTTGTTCCAAAGAAATCCTGAGTTAAAATGGTAAGACAAAAGTTTGTACAGAGGCAGGGAGCAGAGGAAAGCTACGTGAAAAGCCACTCTGGAGGCACAGCCTATGCAAGTCAACATCACCTAGGGCAAAAGTGATGTACTTGGGGAAAAAAAATAGTTCTCTGTCTCTTCACTGGAAAGGTCTGGCGATTTTCTCGGGCTTTCCAGTCAGGTCAGCAATACAAAGAAGAGAAGTGGTCACCTCAGGCTCGCACGACAGAAAACCAGCAAAACTAGGATTAGAATCAGTGTTTCTTGCTCCACAGCTGAATGCTCTGGACTTTATAAAAAAATTGTGAACGGTAGCACATTTCACATATGGTAGCAGAGATTTGAAGTTTTACTTGGACATTAGATGAATATATTGCATGATATGAAATTCCAACAAATCATTTCTTTCCAGCAGGAGAGGCAGCCTTGTAAAGTTCTAAGAGTTTCTGATAAGCAGACATTGTATTGAAACAAATACAAATCAGCTCATGCCATGGAAATTGAAGTATCAATGAGTATTTTTTGAAGGTTAAAATCCCTTATTTTCCTCCCACTGATTCTGTTCTGCAGCATGCCTTCCATTTTTTAATACAATTTACTTGTGCATTTTATTCTTATTAGTAATTTCCTGCAGATTATACTTTTATAATTACTAATGGCAGTATTTCTACCCAAGATAAGTGTTTTACAGAATTATGAGTGTTGATGTGTATGCCATAGTTAATTGCATTCTCTAAATTTAGGTAATGTTGTGGGGAATAATTTCAATTAGTTTGCTTTTCTTCATGTTTATTAAATTCATTAAAAAAAAAAAAAAAGAGTGGTGGAAAAAAAAAGCCTAATGGGAGAGTGGTAGGAGTTTGGAAATAAGAGGCTCTACCTTAGCAAATCTGCAGGAAGCCATTTGCAGGTATAACCATACACTAACCTTTTCTCTCTTTCATTTAGGGGAAAACAAACAAAAATAAAAAGATGAGCAGCCCCATAACTATAGAGATTGAATCTAAATTCTCCTGGCTCATGGACAATAGGATAAGAAAAACTTCAATGTTATTTTTCACATTAGCCCTCGATAAAGTCTAACAAGTAATAATAGTTTTATTAGTTCGTGTGGAATAAATGATTAAAATAATTTATTTTTATCATGTTGTAATGGCTCCAATCCCCCCCCAACCAAACCAAGAGGACTGGTCAATGGCATAAACAAGAGAGCACTCTGATAGCATCGAGAAGACAAGCCTGGTTTCGTACCAAAGATCTTCAGTACAAAAAGGGTAAATGTAGATGAAATTAAAAATTTAGATGGCCAAGTGAGGCAGGAAAGATGTTTTAGACTGTCTGTCATTTAATGTAATGGGATTTGATACCTAGCGAGAATCTGTTCCACTTGAAAAAGTAATTCTCTTCAATTCTGTGCAGAAGCCTGCAAGAGCTTGTCATGCCCAGATAAGGGAAGCTGTGTAAAGCAGCTTTAAAGACTCCTAGTCAGAGATGGGGTTGTGGTGTCCAGGCAGCCTCCTGACATACTGACTCACATGCTGCTCCTCTGCTTGATGCTGACTGAAGGCGTGTTGCTTGAACAAAGCTGCTGGGACCCGTATCCTCCTGTTGCTTGCGGACTCACCTCCAGGGGTTTCAAACAACTCTAGCAGTGCTGAACAGTAATTGAGCAGGCTGGGTCATAATATTTTAATAAATTGATCAAGCTGGGCTGAGTCCATATGCCAGAAAAGTAATTAACAGAGCCAATATCTAATACTGGCAACTGTGATGGGATAATGGCCATTCTAGTGACCTTAATGCTGCTTGAAACTTCAGAGAAAATTCTGTGGGAGACCAAGGAAGTAGAAGAGAAAGCAGGGTAAAAAGGTCTGCAAAATTAGACCATCTTTTTCTTATAAGCTATATTTTGGTAACAATTGTCATATAGAATATGAATATGGCAATGCCATCAGACAAAGCTCTCATCCTGTCATGATGCCAAGGAAAACCAGAAAGTGATACAAAAAATACAATGGAGCAACAGAAACATAGGCAAGTCTAAGCAAGACTGAGAAGCTGCAAAGACTAACCTGTTATTCCATTTTTTAGCTGCATTATTTGTTCAAATCACAGCAGATGTTCTGGGCCTTGACTCAGGAGCTACAGGAACTGACAACTGAACAGTAGACACGGGAGTTGAACATGTTGCTCTCTACTGTGGCAGTACATGACCAAACCTCCCTGCTTGCTTTATGACTCTTGCAGAGTGTGAGTAGGACCAGATAGTGACACAAATCCTCCCTTCTGTTGCTGGAATAAGTTATATATGGTGAGAAAATGCCAAAACCACGGTTTCTGAATTCTGGAATGATTCCATTCCTGATTTCCTCTATATACCAAGTCTATAAACCAAATTCTAATTTTAGGATTATATTAACTGCACCTTTCACAGACTTCCATCTTTGAGAAATACTCCTGACACTACTGTATCTTTTATACTTACTTAAACCTCTATAGAATTAAAGCCCTATTTAGTCTCTTTAACTAATCCTCACTCAAGCTGCAGCTATACTCAGTATTTCTGGTTCTTGAGGACAGGAGCCAAATTTGCACAATTATCCTCCCGCTCTGCCCTTCACTTTTATTTGCAAGTGCCTCCAAACACAGTGGAGTTGGAGGGGGAGGAGATGCAACTGCATCTTGTTCCCTGTGAGGAGGGTACCAGTTGCTGCACATCTCTGCACAGCCTGGAGCGCTGAGGGTTACACTGAGCTGCTGGGACTCCAGGATAACTTTAACAATCAGACTAATGAGTGTTATACAAGAACTAGAGAAAGAGAATTTGTTCTATGAGAATAAAAGATGGAGTTTTAAATTTTTGTTTTCCTTAAAATTACTTTTGTTTAAAATGATACTTGATTAATAGTAATATCATAGTTGTTTCTGCTTGAGGATGATCTCTTGATAATTGCAAGCTTATGAGAGCATCACACTTTCTTGCTACAAAAACAAAGAAAACGTGTGGGTACCCTACAAAAGCACTGTACATTTTTGTAGGACATTAGAAAGGCGATAAAGATATTTTCAGCAGTGAAAGCCCACACTTCAAGTGGCATCCTTCTGTCTGTACAATGATACAAGTTTTGATGAAAGTTATCTCCATTTTTACATGTGCAGAAGAGAAAGGGAGAAGTCGGAACAGGTTGGAGAGCTGTCACGCAGAGAAAACGAGGGCTCTTTCTGACTTGCATCAGGAGGGGGCAGTGGTTATCACTGCAAAAATCTGGGAAACAAACCTAAGAAAGAGCTTGAAACAAATCTCTCATACTCTTCCCCTACAGTTTTCATTTCTTTGTCACTTGATTATTTTATTCATTTGAAGCATGCATTCACTCTTAAATAGTCACTAACAGATAGCTGTTAGCAAACAGTGTAGTAATCCTTCCATTAAAACATTTTTCTCAAAGAAACTTCATCTCATGGAAAGATTTAATTTTGTTAATAATGCCAGTTGAAAGAGCGTGCCTCTACATATACTAACTTTAACAGCATTTTAAAAACAGTTGTTATTTGTGTCTTTTAATAGCCCTCTAAAAACTGAGAAGTACGACTACAGACTTAGGAACTTACCGTACTTTGACCCTATGCATAAATTTAATGAGAACAATACCAGGTTGCAAGAAAAAAAAAAGAAAAAGGAAGACTTTTTGGAATGAACATTACTACTCTAATAAAGAGAAAAGGTAGAATATTTGAGATTACAGTCTGCATTTCCTGGTGCTACTTTTAGAGCCTATACAGAAAAGAATTTTGTCCTTATTCCGGACCCTAATGATCCGTTTCTATGTCTTTACAGCATGTAATTGAGACCCTCTTTTCATTTAACATGAAGTCAAAGGAAGCAAGGCTTTAAATGCTTGGGAACAATTTGTGGCTGTCCAGCTAAGAATCCGTAGTCTACATTTTAAAAGTTTTTCAACAGTAGGTCACACTTTTATTTCTTGTTTAGGAATTAATTTTATTTTTAAATTAATTTTCTATGGATGTCTCTAGTTCACCAAAGTTTCTGTTCTGCAGAAGTGCTGAATACCATGTCTGCTTGCTGGTTGTCACTGGCAAGCAAGGCGCGACTTTGTGACAGAAAGGCTGAATGCTCCATGCTGCTGGTATACCCAATTATCTCATATTCATTGATATGTGGACTCTGACAAAGGAAGATTTCTTCAACAGTTCTTGAATGCTAAAATGTTTGCTGAATCACTGTATGGATGGGTGGTTATCATATTAATCTCATTGTATGGGAGTTCAAAAACAGGAGAAAAAGTCTTCTAACATTCACAGAAAGGTATATTTGGCTGTCATTTTTTTATGTGCAAATCAACTTAATGGATTTCTTTCAATGTAATACTTAACATTAAATACTTTTAAATAAAAACAGTTTGTCTCTGGTCTGTGTAGTGGTCTGTAGTAGTGAAGTGTAGCATAATTCCTTTGAAATGAAAAAGATCTCTTCTAAAAGTTTTGTGGTATGTCACTCTTCAGCACTGTAAGGTGACTCTTTAGTTCTTTTAGTAAGCCAGAGAAAATAAATATTTCTGAATGTCTTTGTCATTTTCCTTATTATTCATAAAAGGTACATTTAATGTAAGCATAAGAAAATTAGGTAGCTTAAGATAAGCAGAATATTTTCAAAGCATAATAATTTTTTTTATGGTTTTCTTACTTTTTCATCATAAGAATGAATTATGCATAAAAGTTAAGACTTAATTATGAATTTGTTAAACACTCCAGTTTTCATTTTTCTGTTGTAATTAATAGTGAGTACTTATTTCTAATCTCTATTTGCTGACTTTTAAGTTTATGATAAGGTATTATATTGTACTTAGTTTCAATCTTATCTTCTAAGGGAATATCTTCTCAAAACATTATCAAAGTTCTGTCTTACACACTTAATAATATACACAAATAGTTATTTATGATACAAAAAGTCAATGGAAACCATCATTTACATGCCTTTTTATCTAATGTTAGGTGTTTCATAACTTCTTGGTCCTTACATGTGTCATGGTCAAATTATATCATGTAGGTTTCAAGCAAGTTTTTACTTTTTTTTTTTCAACATTTAACTGTGAAAATAATCTTTAAGCTAAGAACTATGGCATCTATCTTTAAGAAAGTACATAGTCACGAGAGAAACAGCCACATAAAACCTCAGTGAATATCCTAAAACAACAATTGGTTTCTGCTTTAAACATCACCAACTGAAACATTAGGTCTTCTGCTTAATGGAAAAGAGAGCAGACATTGATGAAGTCAAACAAATTCCAGTTTCAGCATCAGTGAGGTGCACTAAAAATTAGGAAGCCTTCTTCCTGCACGTAAAAGAGCCAATCAGCTATTTCCAAGACTTAAATAAAAAGAAAAATCCAGGCCAAAGTTTGTTTTCTTATGATTTCTTGATTCTCAAAGTCTGTCTGATTTCTTATGGAGAAGTCTCATGAGAATGTTGTTACTGAGGTCAGAGAGACTCAGATTTAAAAGAAAAAAAAAAAAAAAAGGAAACTAGAATATATGTGTTTGAATAACCACTATTCCCTACTTTCATTTTTGCCAGTGCCTGCTTTGACTTAATACAAAGAATAAAAAGATTAAATCATACATATATGTGCATATGCACACTGAGGATTCAGAGAACAGATCAACTGTATACTAATTTTAGTATACAAAAAAGCAAACATTATCTTTTAGAGTAAATACATGTTAGAAATATATTGTGTTTGCTTTCAAAACACATCCTTAAAAGTTTCTCATGTCTTTTGATTGACTGTATTTACATAAACAGTGCAGAGTTAATTAAAAATTCAAATACAATTGTTGTATTAGAATAAAAGCACATAGCATTTTTTTAAGTGGTTATTTTCCATCTCTTGCCAATGTAAAGAGGAAAGCTTCGTGAAAACTTTCTATCAAAATGCATAATAAAAAAAAAAAAATATAGCAAAGAAGAAATACGTGACAATAGCTATCAAAAAGGAATTTTATCTGAACTTTTTACCTTTACTGTATCTCCCAGTTATTGTCCAGCTACTAAACTACCTGAACCAATGAGCCCAATAGTCTCTGTTTTACAGTGTTTTGTGCAGTGATCTTATTTCCTTCAAAGACATACACAGTTATTTATTAAATTTCCTGTTTCAATTACAGACTGAATATTTTTCCTTGGTTTACCCATGACTTAAAGAAACCCCATGATCCAGGAATATCCAGTGACTCAGTAGGCTAATGCAGGACTTCTTTGAACAAACATCGGCCAGTATGATGGGGCTAATGGTTGATGTCACCCATCAGGTCACTCATTTAAACCTGAAACATCAGTATAATAGGTCTGAGATTTTGTCATTTTCACCTGTTCAGCTCTTCAAAGAAGATGACCTAAAATGTTGAAATTGAGTAAGGCAGACTCAGAAGTACTAGAAAGGTTGGATAATTGTCTCCAATTATCAGTAAGGATTGGTGACTCACTAAGAAAAGCTTCTACAAAAACTAAGCTGAGGAAAAAAGCAGAGTTATTAGTGTAAGTGCAACCCCAGTTTAGAGAAGGCCCTCTGGAGGAAGCTGTAAATTTTTCTACTGCTACTTTGCAACAATTAACACTGTGATTAGTAGAGTGATCATTTTACAGCCCATTGCTCTAGAGAAAGAGAAAGAAAAACAGGAATAAAAATAAATTCTCCAGCTTTTAAAATCGAAGTAAACATGTTTTCCAATAATGTCTCAGTCATTACATGATCCAGGAAGACACCAACTCTGTAGAGAAAAACTCTGAAGAGTATGTTTAAGTACACTGAAAAATCAAAGGGTGTTCTTAGGGGAAGTTACTACTAGTAGTAGCAATATCTGCTATTAGATATTAAATATTAGATAGACCACAGTAGAGTGGACACCCCAGCCACAACAGTGCAGCTGGGGTCACTGTCAGACTTGCTGAGAACCATTCAGGAGAATGTGGGACATGGAGAAAGTTTCAGACCCTTGGTCTGATCTGCGTAGAGCTTTCTTTTGCCTGGCTGTGCAAACAGGCAATGAGTGGGAAGAATTGTCAAGGCTTTCCTTTGTTTCAGCAGAGAGGCTTGGCACTATTGGTCTCCACTGACGCTGCTGTTCAGGTTAACTGATCCAGAACTAGGGTAAACTGAGAATAGATGTCATCCTACCCATGGCTCCTCTGGTCTATCCTAGCCAGATGAACTGATACTGTTTACAGAGAGAACTGTACTTCCCAGAAGTGTTAAAATACACATTATCCTCCTGAGGTGCAATTCTTGCCATAGCTCTTCTGCTCTGGGAATGAAATCTTCCCTGTTCTTTGAAATCTTCCTGCTCTTCCCATCTTGACTAAGGGCTGGAAAATCAAGGCAATCTCTCTGATGTCCTGAGGAGTCATAGAATAGTTTCAGCTGGAAGAGACCTTCAAGATCATCAAGTCCAACCTTATTCCCAGCTCTATCAAAAACCATTAAACTATGTCCCTAAGCACACCATCGAACCACCTCTTAAACACCTCCAGGGATGGTGACTTCACCACCTCCCTGGGTAGGCCACTCCAGTGCCTGACAACCCTTTCTGGAAAGAAATGCTTCCTAACATCCAGCCTGAGCCAATCCACCAGGATCCAGCAATTTTTTACTTCAGGTCAATGTGGATGACTTTTTGACTAACAGGTGCTTCTCTTTTGATGTCTTTGCTGAAGTTCTCAGGGGGCTGAGTTGCCACTTACTCCTACAAAGCTGAAAAACCTTTGACCATCTATCTCTAAGAGCGCTCTAGGAAAGAGAAGCCCAAAAGAAAGCACACCAGAAGTAGCCATTTTTCCTTATTTTGCCTATAACACTTCTGTAACATTACAGATGATGTCTGTATATAATTAATACAGTAAATTGTTTTTCTGCTGCTTTAATAGACACTGAAAATGCATTATGACCCCTGCTCTTCAAAATAACAGGAAGAAGACACTGAACTGAAGAATTAGAATATAAATTTGTTACAGTCATGATCCTTTCTATCTGAATGACACTAAATCCAAGACATTAGAAATAAATTTGTTATTTGCACAATATTTTGCAGTTCTCAAAGCTTTAATGTATGTACTGTCAAACATACAGCCAGACTATTACATGTTAGAAGCTTTAATTATGGAGCGCTTCAAACATTTCTTATATTATGCCATCTGGTGCACATGGATTTTAATGAATTTATAAATTTTATGGAATATGTTCTGCAGTCAAAATGCCTGAGAATTGGTTATTAACCACAAATAAATGACGGATTTATCAACATATCAGAAGAAAAAGCACAGTCCTTTCAATTGGGCCATTAAGTAACCAGTCAATAGCTAAAAGCTGGCAATTATTACTTAAATAATTCTGTACTATTTTTTTTTTCAATTCATTTTATATTTTCAAACATGTGCCAGTTTAGGGTTTTTTCTACACTTTCAAATGGGATTATTTTTCATATAAGTTATAAATGTTACTAATGTCTTTGTGAATGAAAAAAAAACCCCAACCATCAGAGTTTAATTTGCTTCCTGATCTATTTACTATTTATCTAAAAAAAGTTCATGTAAATAGCTGCAGCAGCAGTGTCCTCCTACTCATGGAGAAGAAATATACAAACCATATTTTTTATTGTTTGAAAGAATTCAATAAACTTAAGTACAGTAATCTATTTCTGGCCAAGACCATAACAATAAATACTAAAACAAGACATACACTCATGAGAATGTGCTTAGATGTAGTATGAACTGGAAAGCGTGAGAGAAATCATGATATCACATTGACATGAAATGTTGAAATAGGATTCTCCTCAGAGTTGAACAGAAGCTTAATCAGGTAATCATAAGCAATAACATCTTATTGGAACTCACTGCCTCTTCTGTTAGCCATTTTTCTTAAACTCTTCCATAAATTTCTCAAGTGAATGCAACATTTAAAATGTTTTAGGACAACCAGGAATAAGAAGTCTTCATCTCTAGTTGACTTATCAGCTTTGAATTAAGTAGCAATCAGAAGCTATTTTTGGCCGATTTGTCACATGGATGATGTATTTCTATGTTTTGGCTGTGTTTACTCTCTTTTTAGCACAAGTTTTAGTCCTAAAAATTAAGTCTACAATATTAAAATTGCTTTCCTGAAAATATTCTATAAGGTGCATTAAGTATATTATTTACTCAAGAGGAAAGTTGCAACATCATTCAAGCCACTCATATTTGCTTTCTCCTGGAGCATCACATGCTTCCCATATGGCATGAACAACCTCTGTATTTGAGAAGGAAGGGTAAATACTAGTCCCTTTTATCTGAAGAGAAACCAAACGTGGTTAAAAGTGACATATGAAAATACAGGGCAAGGAAATAAATTAGTATTTACTCATCCAAACACTGAAGAAAATTTTTGCTGTTCATACTGTATAAAGCATATAATGCTAAACTGAGAGGGGCAATGCATTAAAAGATATTTAAGAAGAGCGTAAAGAACTCTGATGGAAGAACTATGTGAAAGCAATAGCCATGTATAAGGTACAGCACAATGTGTAAGGTGTTAAGAAATAGAGTAGTTGAGTCAGTAAGCATTGGACCACAATAATGATGAATATTTGAGTCAGCTTTTGGATTTGTTTTTTGAGAAGGGGAAGATTTTGTTACACTGTTTGGGAATACATAAACACATAAACCATTATATATCAGCCCAATCACAAGAACACCAACATGCAAACAGTAACAATATAAACGAGCAAGAAGCTAAAGGAAGGGAAGAAAGGATTCTCAGCTGGTTTTGCTTTCAAAAATATTTGCATAGTTTCCCTTAAGGGTGAGAGACATACACTTACCTGAGGGAAGATTTTAGATCAGTATCAGGTCAACTGAGAATTGGCATTTGGCTTAGAGGAAATAAAGATACTTTATAGTACTGAGAAAGATGTACAAGTGCAAAGTGAAAGTGAACATCAGGCATGCAGGAGTAACAAATCCAGACTGCTAATGAATTAAAAAAGAGAAAACGATTTTCCTTGAACAGAACTCAGGTCAGAGAAAAGAAAAGACTGGACAAGGCAAAATGGAGATCTCATTACGCTGTAAAAGAACAGAAAATACAAGACACTATATCTTTTAATGAGAGTTATTCATATAAAACTCTTACTCTTAGCTGGAGTAAATTCACTGACTTCAGAAAGTTAGAGCAGACTAAAGTCTTGCATGCATCTGTTTCAACAAAATGAGTTTCATATTACATAGAATATTATGAGACAGCATTTACCATTCTAACAATAGCTCATAGAATAGACCCTATTACAATTGTTGCTTTCAATAGTAATGGATTCAACATGATAAGGAAATAGATTATTGATTTCTTTAGCTATATAGGAATTGTCATTCTCCTATGTATCTGGAAATGTTAGGATGGAACCCAGTTTGCCTCTGTAATTGTAAATGAGATATGCCACTACTTTTAGACAAGATCTTGCATTTTTTCTTTAATTTCTTTTCTTTCAATTTGTCTTTAAATACAATTTAGAATAATCAATTCCATTCTTCTACATCTTTTATCCTACGTCAGAAAACAAAACAAAACAAAACCAAAACAAAAACAAACAAAACCCCAAACCCAAACAACAACAAGAGCCAACCATCAAAAAACCCCAAATCAGAGAAAACTAAACAAACAAACAAACAAACAAAAAACACAACAAAAAAACGCCAAACTTTGTGGAAAGTAAATTCACAAATCCTTGAAAATAACCAGAAATATCAATATACCTCTGTAGTGTAGTTTAATGTATCAATGAAGAATGCTGATTTCACCAAAACTAAGTTCCTAGGTTACCAGCTTCGAGTCACTAAAGAAGTATCTGAGGGTCAGGAATTCTTCAGTTTTGTGGAATAAGTACATGGATTTGGTGGGAAATTTTAAAACCAAGATACATTAATGAAATCACTTTAGTCTCAAGTACAATTGCAATTCTTAATGAGAAACATCAGGCAATAAAAATCAATGGTAATTTATGTGAATTTGCCCAAATGAATGCTCTGGACTCTACTGTCCAGGAACTGGAAAGGAGATCTGGAAGAGTACAAGATTCTGAGGAAAAAATGTCAGTTCTTAGACAAATCTGAAATGAATGTTCTATTTTGCTACTTCCAGAGACATAGGAGACTTCCTTATAATATTTGTGTCTAAGTTAGAATCATTAATCCAATCAAGGAGATTAAGGATTCTGGAGCATTTGTATTTTTGTGGGAACGATGGCAAAAACACCATCTCATTAAAAAAAAAAAAAGTCATATTTATATCAAGATGAGCTATTGCTTTGGCTTGTGGCAAACCACCCAGCTGGAGGTTTTTCTATGCTTGCCTCTTAAATCCTTAACAGTTTTAAAACCCAAGTATCATATAATGTAAATGAACACAAAATAGAGGACTGCACTTGACAGTCTTATTTGGTTATCCCGTTGTGCTCTGCAATCTGGGTCTACGCTCTGACTTGGGAGGTCAGAATATTTTTCTTATTAGAACAGCAAGACAGTGTCAAATAATCTTCTGAAACCATACAGTTTAAGATATCCTGTAGATTTTCATTTTGAGTGCTGGGCCATTACTACCTTCAGTGGAGCAATTTTTTCTGGAAAATAAATACTTGTTTGTGATGCTGCAGCTGTGCATCACGAAAGTCAGGCAACGAGGCACAGCAGCTTCAGCACTTCAGCATATCTTTTTATTTTCATGTTTAAGAGAGGTGTTTTGGATCAAGAAAGTTTAAGCAACATTCATCAAGGGACCAACATGTCCCCAGGACCCTTTGACAGTTCCCTGCAGTCACTGTTATTGATATAATACAGATTATTTTACTGCTTCTTATTTACTCCTTTGTGTTTGAGACAAAAATAGGTTGGTGGACATGTATGTTTATTTAGAGAAACTTAATCCCAAAGATTCAAAACCATTTGCCATTTTTTTTCCCCCAACTTAAATCTTCCAATAATATCTGCTGTCTCTTTAACACCCTAGGTAGCACTGTGAGTATAGAATAACCCCCCTTGCAGGGCTGCTTTTGGTAACACCACCTTTGAGCTCTGCTGCCCATGTCATTAGTGACAGCATACAGATGGCATAGTCCTGCTGCTCTTATAAGCAGCCTTTTGTCACATTCTGATGCCAAAACCAAGAGGATTAAAACACTGATGCTTCTGATTCATTTGCCTTTTCTGTATCTAAGTCATGTTTAAATGCACTTCAGAAGAGGTTTATATAAAAAGAAACAGGATCAAAACACCTAAAAAACCTCTGCTGGTGGTATTTGGCAGTAAAGATGTGATGGAAAACTGGACAGATCACTTGTCATACTTTTCAATCCTGGTTCAAAAGCTTAACTGAGAAAACTATTGAAGTACAAGAAAGTGTTAAACTGAGGCTGTTCATCAAATGATGCAAGGAAAGATCTAGGCAAGTTTTAGGTTCTAGAAATCGAGAGCAATGTTCCCCTGGCACTGTATCATAACGTCAGTTAGTCCAGACTGAAAAAAAAATTGAAAAAAAAAACCCCTTTGATCTTTCAAAGATCGTGAAACCAACAATATGTACTAGCTGTCTCTTGTGATCAGCTAATATTGGCAAATATTTCCTTCAAAACCAAAAGGCTGATGAAAAGACATTTTTTTGCAGTGGATGGATGATGGGTATTTTTGTAGTAAATGAATGGCCTCTTTTCCTTAGAGAGAAGCAAAAACCATGTTCTTAGAAGTCGTGTAATTCCTCATATATTTTGTCATTGCATATTGCAACATTAATTCTGTTTATAGAAAACAATATACTAGTTGTTATTTCAACAGTCTAACCAAAACTATCAAACAGTTTTAAAAATACTTGTTTAAAAATATTTTAAATAGTTTTTAATTTCTTACTTTTTCAAGTTTTTTTGAATACTTGAAAGAAGATATCTCCAGATAGGAAATGAGCTTATTTCAGAGACCAGAAAATAACTTAGAAACTATAACTTAATTACAAGTATCCTTAAGGTATCCACAAAAGCCACTTGTAAACAAGGGCTAGCAATTGTGAGTCTTCTCCCAGCTCTCTACAGAATATTTCATCTACATCTTCATCCTGCTTGGGCAGTCTATAACAGACTCTCTGCCTTGTTGGCCTCCACCCTGATTCTTACCCATAAACACTCAACCCTTTTGTCACCATTATCAAACTCTAGACAATCTAAATACCCCCTTACAGGGCTACTCTTCCACCTCTCTTTGCTTGCCTGTCCCTTCTGAAGAGCTTAGAGCCATCCAGTAGCACTCCAGTTGTGCGAGTCATCCCACCGTGCTTCCGTGATGGCAACTACATCATAGTTTTGCTGCTGCACGGTGGCTTCCAGCTCCATCTCTTTGTTGCCCATGCTGCGTGCATTTAGTCAAAACAGTCCTTCCTGGGCTGTACTGTAGCTGTTACCTCCCCTGTAAACAGCATAAACGTTCCTAAGTCTGCAAACACACACTGAGACAGATTCTCAGAGATGGCCTCAAGTTTTGCAAGGTCTCTCTTGGGAGTACAAGTAATTCAGTTACACTTCTCAGTCGGGGAGCAACAGGTTCTTATTGAAACGTTCTGGAATTGCTTCTTTACACGTTCATTAATTCCCCACTGGGTTCCAACTTCAGACAACTTTGCTTCTCTAATATGGTAATACTTGTTTCAGTTTTCCTTCTGAAAAAAATTTCATCTTTTGATGGGCTTTTTAGTCAGAACATATATTCAGCTCCCCTCTACGATTAAAAGAGGAAGAAAAGGCTTCAATACCATTCATATAAAAATACTTCACCCCTCATCCACATCACTGAAACCTGCTCCTATCCACCTGAAGCACCATATTTCCCTTCTCCGAGGTAAAAAGTTGCTCCCTCGGATGACAACAGTCATTACTGCTGTTACAGCTGTCAACATCTTTCAACTTTCTCATTTTAAAACAATCTTTAATTCTCCTCATTTGGCAGCTTTAGGATGCATTCATTCAAAAGTTACTTTGAAATAATTCAAAAGTAATTAGCTTTCCTAAAACGTTATTTTTTGTTGTTGCTAGGGATAAAAATACCAACAACAATGCTCTATCCCTGCCAGAAAGAGCAAACAAATGGTTTCACAGAAGAAAAATATCACTTTTACATTGAAATGCACACAGCTGCTTCATTTACCCAGACCATTCTGGATGCATTCTGCTCCTCTCCAAGTCTCTTAAAAATTTCTCACATTCCTAACAAAGATTCTTACAGTGCAACGCAGTCCGATCCCCTTCTCTCCTCCTCTCAACTCAACTCAACTCAATTCAACTCAACTCAACATTTAGGACCCTCATGGATGTAAGTCATGTATAGCCCTGTGGTCACAAGACTTCTAATGTCCATCATTCATATAAGATTAGTTTATACATTTCCCAAAATGCCTTTAATTTGTAGTCTGTTCATGCAGTAAAAAAAGAAAAAAGAGAGTACTACTCATGCCTTCAGTTTTGCAGGATGTTCCTCATTATACCACCACTTTGGAGATACGTCATGGAGTGCATCTTTGACTCATCAGTTTCGAATTTTTATTACTTTACTCCACCTGTTCTTCTATAGCCTTTATGGCAATGAATGCTACTGCTAATACCAGGTGAATAAAGCAAGATGAGACGCTCTTCTTTCATATGAAGTTCCCTTTTTTAACCTAATAAGCTGTTCACTCATGCCTGGTAGTCACCCATCCATTCATTCCGCTTTCTCACATCTGCTTTTTCCAACACTCACAATAGGTCTTTAGTCCCAAACAAGCATCTGCATGTTCCTTCAATCTATCAATGAATTTTGCTTCTGAAACTCTATATTATTGCAATCTTTCAGCTTTCATGTTAATTTTCTTCCTGCTAAGACATCACATGATCAAGTTCTCAAATGCATATACATTTTATTTTAAGCTGTTCAAGTTTATCAGAATCCAACTCATCCTGTTGCTTAATAACATTCTTTTTAAAAAGCAAGTTTGAAACAAACAGAATTTGATACTCTTTTTCTAGGTTACAATATCGTAATAAGATATTTTCATCTTGTTTCAAAATCATCACTTGATATGAAAATAAACTGGAACTTCCTAGAAACTGAAGTGGATAAAATTAAACCTGAAGCTATCAGAATATACCTTGATTAATAATAAGGAAATTTTTTGCTGAAGGTGGCAGAGATGGATTACAAGTAATGCACATCATTACTTCTATCACATATTTGCAGGCAGAAGCTGTGAGATTGCATCACTAACGCTAACATGTCCCTTGGCCAGAGCAGTAAATCAGGTGTTACTAAAAGTAGTTGGAAAATTCTCTGTGAATTCTTGTTGTTGGGAAGGGATGACTTACTGAAAATCAGAATATTTTACAAAAATTCACCTCTTACTTCAGAAAGAAAGATTTGTTATACTTACTTTCTTAAAATCATAGAATGATAGAATTGTTTAGGTAAATGCTTTGTAAGCTCCAAAAAGGTTATAGTTGTGAACAATACCAACCTGGGAAATAGGAGACCAAGTTTAATAGCCTGTTCTCCCTTTGAAACCAGTTTTTTTTACATTCCCAGGGAGTAATCTCATTACGGTCTGCAGAATCAGATTCTTATACTTTACCTTTACAGTTTTCTGTCATTTCTGTTAAGTATCTCTTGAGCCAGAGAAAAAGACAGATAGTGTTGCTTGGTGGACAGGTAGCAGACAGACAGTGTGGGCTACTTAATTAGGATGTGAGAGTTCAAGATTCTCTACATCAGTGAGTACTCATTTATTAAAAAAGAAAGACTCTGACAGGAGACACTCAGAGAAAACCTACAGCAGCTGTCAAATAAGAAGGATTTATGTATGATGCAGGGTCAGTAAAATCAAGATTTTGCCTGGCTCAGGTAAAGTAAAAGCTTAAATGTGTAAATTTTCTTCTTTTAGGGGACATGCTTAATCTGGAGTTGGATCCTTCAAATAGCAGGCCCTTTTGGTTTTGAGATGAAATTTTTTTGATTAAAAGCAACTATTTCTGCACTTTAATTGCTATCTACAAACTAAAGCCAAATCCTGAACACAACATTAATATAAGGCACTGAGTCTTGGTGTCACTCTTCTTTGTGTATCTATTACCTTCCCCTTCTTAATTAATCCCTTTTTTTTTCAGTTTTTATTTTTCTCTTTTGCTTAATAAGGCTTAGCCAGGCAAAATTTCAGAAATTGCTGTGAATCCGTGACCATGATAACAGGTAAAAGCAATTAAACAAAAAACCAACAAACAAAAACCCACAAAACAAACAAGCAAACAAATCCTAAACATTATGTTTGTTCAAGTTTTCAGATCTTTGACAGGCTGAAGAAAAACGTATACGTTGGGGTTTGTTTGTTTCATTTTTGTTTTGTTTTTCCTTTAAAAAAAAATATTTTAAAAAGAAAATTAAGTAAGCACCGTGAAAAGAATATTTCTTCTCCATTTTGGGTGATTCCTGTCTTGTTCCGTTTTCAGGAAACTGGAAAAGCATTGACTGCTTCAGAAATCTCCAATTAATTTCTGTTCTTTCAGGACAGCTATTATCATATTTTACCACTGAGAAAGACTATTAAACTGATGCCACTTTTCTGTAAGTCTTTATAGAGGTAAAGTAAAAGAAATATGTAAGTCTTAATATTTTCTACTGCAAATGATCTTTCTCTCGCATTAAAAAAGGTAGAGGGGATTCTATATAATATAATTTCTATCCATTTAAATGAATGCTTGCAAACTAATGTCTGCATTCAGGAACCTGAATGGAAAAAACATCACGGCTTCATGCTTTTGTGAAAGAAATTTAACAAATGAACAAACAATATGAACATAAAATAGATAAAAAAAAGAATAAAGCTAGTTTTTCAACTGCTGTGGGTCACTGGATAGTACTTGATTATTCAGTTCACCAGTTTGCCAACCATGGTTTTGTGGTCTTAATAGAAGAGAAAGGATTTTTTTTTCTTTAATTAGTGTACTCGAACCATCTGTAATAGTTCATTAGTCACATATGGTGATCTTAGCGTGAGGCTTGGCATGGGCAGGGCTTGGCCCAGAGATTTCCATGTTTTCACCCCTCAGGTGATTTCAATTTTCTACAAAGAAATCAGTGTGTGCCTTTGAAAATGGACAGTTCATCCTTGTTAAGACCATTAAAAAATAATAAAAGTTATAGATACAAGCACTTTGCTAAGCTGTTGCAATGGTGGAGCAGAGATAGATGCAATGAAATTTATAGATGCAAATGAAACTTAATTTTCTCTTTAAGAAGGAATGGAGAGAAACAGGATATTCCCCTGGGCTCTTCCCCTCCTACTAAGTATCTTTTTACTCATCTGACTAGAAAATGGCAGACAACATCTTCAGACTTCCCTGTAAGTATGGAGAACCACTGTGCAGTTCTGTTATTCTGTCTGAAATCAGCATACTTGGTGGCAGAGCCATTAATCAGTTACACTCTGAGGCTCAACATGGCTAAACACAGCACAAGAATAGCCATGAAGAATCCCCATGTATTAAACTGCTGAGAAAACAACCTGAATATATTCAAGCTGCTATATACCTGCACATTGCCCTGATGAAGTACTCCTAGAAGTACATATGGGGCCACAGATTCTGAATTTCATCTCAACAGCTCTCCAAAATGGAATTCTCACAGAGCAAGTATTCGGACATGGCTTCAGGGCAGCCACCCGGGCTCCATCTTGTAGCAGGAGGCATATGGTAGATTTAAACTAACTAGGTTGGGTATTGCTATCAATGGTAGCCATAGCAACACAGAACTTAGCCTGTGCTCATCTCTGATGCACAGCAGAGATGTGCTAGCAGCCAGAGCTCTTGCTAGTTAGTCTGAAGCTAGCCTGGGTATGTCTGTTTGATCTGAAGGGCCTGCACTAAACACCTACTCTCAGACTGCCAGGAGACACAGCATTCTGCTTTGAAAATCTTTATTCACATTGGCTATCTGCTGGAAGACTGGACTTTCAGACCAGGCAGCATTAGAAAGAGAAATGTTTAAAAGCAAGTAAGATCAGTTATGGGAAAGCTATGACGAGTGCGGTGATAGAACTGGACTGCTTGAACATTGTATTACTGTTATTAGTTACCATTCCTTTTGGTGTTGTTGAATACAAAAGAGCTCTAGCTTATGTTTACTTCAGATACACTTGCACACATATAGTCATAAATATCAACAAATAAAAATCTGCCCGAAGGAATATATAATTTGACAGAAAAATCAAAAAACTTTAGCATTTCATGGGAGTTTCCTGATGGTAATGTATTTGAGGTTTTGAAGCTGTTAAATATTAAAGTACAAAAGGCCTCATAATTATCTGAAAAGAAATGTGTAATGGATGTGGGAAAGGTCTATATGTAAGGGCACTGAAAAAAGAACACATTTTGTAATATGCTTGTTTCATTTACAAATTTAATATCTATTCTGTTTCCTGGATAATTAATGAAAGATAAATAAAACATGATTTTGATGGAACAAATTGCTTGCTTTCCTTTTGTTTGTGGTTCTTCACAAACAAGAAACATCTCCCTTGGGAATGGAGTTCATAATTTAATACAACTTAAATACATTTTAAAGTAAGATTTTTGAGGGTGTTGCAAAATACTGCTCACATTTAATTTATTTTCATTACACATCTGTCTCTCTGGATATGGTCAGACCTTTTGCAGTTGATCACTTATTGACAAAGAATATTTAGCTCACAGAAAGATATTTGTGAAAATATGCTGGCTTTTGCAAACTACATTTAAAATACAGAAAGTATTTTGTGACTGATGAAATATTCTGTTTGACATTTTTGGAACAGATCTTCTTTTGGTTTGTTTTTTTATTTCATTTGTAAAATATTAATATTAAGACTTTTTACCTAAAAGAATACTTTTTGATTTCATCAACATGAAACAACAGGATGCAACAAGATTCTTTCTTATTTTCATTTTTTTCAGAAGTGCCTTTTTCCGCATTTTTTCTTTGGAATAGAAAACAGTATCTGGGAGAACTTATGGAAAATGAAATATTCTACAAACCTTTCCTCCATACTTAAATATCTTCATTTTTGTAGGAAGAAGTTAGGCATGTCCATTAATATATTGTTTTCCTAATCTTTTGCTAGTACCTATAGTAGCAACCTTATTTTCAAGTTCATTAGCAATATTAATTGTGAGAAGGCAATAACAACTTAAAAAACAATTTTCCTCTCATCTTTTCTTAGTCTTTTTTAACTCTTACACATGCAAAACCTTCGCCAAAGGAATGGAAATTTGCTTAGTTAAGGATGACTGTACTGCCCAGATAAAACATTGACAAGGACTTTTCAGTTAGAGATTTTTTTAAATGCACGGGTTTTTTGGGTCAAGTTTTCATGTTTTTCATACACTGCAGAGATTTCCAAATTAGCTGTAATTCCTGCAGGCGGTAATGATGGAAGGTGTGTGTAGGGATAGTGAACCTAACAGCAATTCAGTAGTTTTTACATGAACTCAGACTTAGGAGCTCACTGGAAGCAAAGCTAGATACTCAAATCTGGGCCTTCCACTTCGCTATTCAAGAAGGCTTTACCTTTTTATCTTCCTGATTAACTTGTGTTCATCACTACATTTTTCAGCAAATCACTACATTTTTCAGCTACAAAACAACCGTAATCATTCAGTGAATGGGGAGATAAACTAAAAAGCATTGATTCCTGCTGCGAAAGCACTGAGGAAGACAGATAATATCCGGGGAGAAGTGTCTGGCTGTGGTCCTCTACAGTGTCTTAAAATCAACCTTATCTCTCTCCCAACCACTTTCATCTCAGAGCAGTGTAGAACTTCACTGTGACTTTTCAGATAAAGATGGGGAGATCCCCGCTTCTTCACACCAACAATTATGCTGTGTAGAAAACAGTAGCTCTCAAGTGACAATCTCAAATAAACTATAATGTCCAAATACTCACTCATTAGGCATATTGCTGATTGCATTCTTGCCAAGAAGCTATTCCAAAGTCACTCGTGGGGTATTGTCCTCTGCTGAATCTGGATTTTCAAGTTGTCCAAGGCAACTGTTGAGATGTCACCAGACCTGCTGTGCTTTTCTTGCTGGCGTACCATGGGGCTGCCTCCTGTCTGAGTCCACTGCCAGCTCTGCTGCCACTGCCACACTAGCTCCCTGACCCTTACCAAGCCTTTCCTCCAAACACAGTAAGGGCCAGACTGGCAGCAGACAGGCATCTGGAAGAGACAAAGTTATAATGGGTCAGAAAAATGGTACAGAGCACTGTTACCAGGAGGATGCAACGGGAGGAATTTTGTCTTCTGGCCTTTCCATCATAGTGAAGTGACAGGTCTGATCTGGATTTTTGGCACATGCTCATGAACAGGACTACACAACGATAAAGAAAGGCTGTTTTACAAGGAGTAAGCTGACCTGCCCATCACCTTGCACAGGTATTGCAGCTTGTGACTGAAGGGTTAGGAGGCATATATCATGTGCAGGTAGGGGGATAGAAGATATCTGGAGATTCCTAAAGTCTGGGGAAACCTTCCTACTCAAAACAGAGACTATTACTGTTAAGCTTCTCTGAACTTGTATCTGAACTTTTTTATATACGATTTCACTCATTCAAAATCACAAGTGGTCAAACCTGAGAGGAGGGAGAAAGGAAGATCAAAGGAAGCAACAACCACAGTTGTGCACAGGAGCTGCTGAGAGGCAAGCTGGCAACGTCCACAAGCATGGAGGTGTCACTGGCCAGTAAGACCTGCTGGTACTGGCCAGTGTGTTCACAGACTCATGTGTGTCTGTTACTTACAATTCTAATCAGTATTCAATATCTATTTTTTATTATACCTTTGCAGTTTACCTGACTACTGATAATCTATTTCAAAGTTTATACTGCTCTGAGAAATAGACATCATCTTAAACCCTTAATTTTACTACACGGCTTAAGCAGTCATAAAATAGTTTGTATGTAATTGTGCTCTGTTCTGAAAGAACCTTTTCCCTGTATACATACTGATATATGAAATGGTTGATACACCTTTTCTGTCACAGTCAATACATGTTTACATAACTGTGTATTTGAGTTGTTGTGAGTGAAAGTAACTGGAAAAATACTGCTGAGCTTAGGTTTGTTTGACAACACAAGGAATATTTTCTAAGCACAGGACACTTTCCTGAATCTTCTTCCAAGATATTACATTTTAAGTCTGTGTGCACAAGAGTTCACAGAGTTTCTACAAAGACCATGCTGCTGTCAGTAAAAGCTCACATGTATAGGTAAACTTAGTCACAGCATTAGTGTAGGGACAGCTAGGGTTAAAAAACCAAAACAAAACAGAGAGCTTTGAAGCTCAGGAATGATTGATCTGCCTCTTTCCAACTAATAAAAGTAGGGAAACATTTTTGAAGCAGTGTTATTAGTCTGAACCTTTGTATCATAAATAATTTAATAAAGTGTGTGCAAGAGAACACTTGAAGAGTCTGACTGAAACATTTGAGTACTATTTGGAATGCCTTAGCTAGTAAAATGGTCCATCAACCTCCTAGAAGTAATAGAGAAAATATAGTTCCAAAGGTACTTGATAGAGGAATATCCAGGGAGAAATACAGGGATATGAGTCTTTCCCCATATTATTTATTGGTCTTTCCCCAAAAGCACATGTGCACAGCAAGGATGAGACTGTGGCTTGCTGCTATCAGATCTCTTGCAGAACTTGAGGGCTGAACTACGTGTCTTTCTAAAGGCAGCGGTTCCGTTTTGTGTCACAAAGTTTACAGTTACTTTCTAAAGAAATACAGCTGTAGTGACAAGATGCTATTGCCTTGTACCTCCACATTTCACGGAAGATAACCTTTGTATAACAAGTTTAAATTCTTACTTCATGTGCTTTATATAAGCACTTTTTTTCTTAATTTGCATGATATTTTTACATCATGTTTTTAATCAAACAGTTTGTGTTAGTTTATGATGTGTTTCTTTACAGGAGCTATTGATTCTTAGTCCTTCTGAACATTTTTTGATCATCTTCAAATTTGCTTACTATCACTCTTGAGATTTTAGGTCAACATCAAACATTTATTGTGAAAAAAATCAAGACATTAAACATCAAAAATTAAAATATTGCTGATGCAGCAATCTTATGTGACTCCCATAGTCCCTCTAGTTACCTTGGATACAATAATTTAGAACTACTTAAACAATTTTTAGAGGTAATTTGTACCTTTATCAATGAAGTACAGATTTCCTTTATTCTCTGTAGTTAACAGGTTGTATTCTTATCAGACTGTATTACTTATGTGCTTCTATTCAGGATCAGTGGGTCTATATAGTTAGTGTATATTTAATCATTTTCCTGAGCGGTTTCCTCTGATGAGTGGAACTCTATTTTTAATGTAAAAGTTCTGTAGACAACACAGTAAGCTGACTATAAATTGAGGAACCCATAAAATTTATCCCGAGAAGACGCACCCAGCTATGCCACAAATTTCATGCAATCTATATGATGTTTGCCAGATGGATGAAGCTATCTAGTTATTTCTGCACCTTTTGGGTTTATATATCTCTTCAATGACATCTTAAGACAACATTTCTTTTCTGTTCTTTCATTTTGTATGTAATTTAATCTAAATTACTGTTCTGGAAGCTTTTTCCTCTACAAAAGCTTTAGAAAATAAAACAAAGATAATTAAATTTTTGTACTAAATAGGACTAGACTGTATGACTTTTTCCTGATTGTGAAGTCATGCACATTTAAAGTAAGGTACCTACCAGGTCCAAAAATAGGATTCTTACTGTTTTTCTGCATTGTCCCCTACAGTTATGCCTCCATTCACTTATGATCTTTACACTGAATGGTAGTTAATTACACTTGGAGACACTGAATCACTCATAAGATAGCAAGATGAACATTATACTAAGTAGAAGGCAATATTTTATTCCAAAAAGAATCTTTTTATGACCAGGCAAAGGAAGCACATATGAATATTGTGCTAGGTTTTAATACTCATAAAAATGCTTTTAATTACTGAGGGAGAGAAAGCATGATCAAAGAAGGAGAAAGGAAATTTTCATCTTTAAGAGAAGAATACCACTTGTCGCAATAAATTATAGAGTCAATGTCTCTGGAGACTGTTCTCACCCAGATACCTGAAGATGCTACTGATAACCTGGGCCAAAAAAAACGTACAGAAGTGTTGTCCCAAAGCTTATGACATGTAAAGCTTCCTTGCTTTCTTCTGCTACAGAAATTGGCAATGAGGCTTTTCTGTACCACGAGTTTAGAAACCTGCTTTCATAGAGATATGGAGGCAAATATATACCGTGGTTTCTCAACTAAGAGGAAGAGGACAAAATTTTGAACACTGCCTCAGAGTACAAATTTTTTCAAGTTAGCAGATATTTATGCTGAAGTCAAGACATATGTCCTGTACTGAATGTAAATATCAACACCTTCTACTGTCTTTCCTTTAGTATCTTGTTTATCTGTCCTGACCAAAACCCCAGTTGAAGGCAAACTAAAATTGAACAAAGTTAATAAAGGAGCCTTTGGTGCTGCCATGCATATCTTCTACATACTGGGCGACAGAGAGCTTCATTCTTCTCTGATTCCTTTTGTTTTCTACAGATTCATCTCCAAGAGGAAGAATTCTAGTCATTCTGTTCCCAGTAAATAGGCAGTGCTGGGCAGTCAGTTCTAATCCTTAGAAAATGGGGCTGAATCCCGTAGCAATAACCATATTGAGTAAGTCATCACACAGTATCTTTTTGTTGGTGGTTCTAAGAGACTGCATTTCATCTTCAAATTAATAAGAATTATGTACAGAAGATCTTCTTGTCCAAACCAATTTCCTCTTGCAGTTTTCTTTTCTGTTCAAATCCCTAGCCAGCAGTCATGCAGAGATAAAAACTCCTGAAGCTGCTCTGCTTTTTAAATCCAGTGGCAGAGGCAGCACTTCACAGACAGCTTGTACAGCACAAGCGCACAAAAGTGACTTGCTGATTGGATTGACACGTTCTGTCCTGTAAATCAGCACAGAGAATTAGTGATCACACAGGAAATCATCCCTCTAGGAAAAAATTACTTTTATTCAGATTTGTGTAAACATTCAGAAATAAGACATACTGGAAAAATCTGCTTTTTTATCCTTCTCAAGTTCCTCTCTTTCCTCCAAGGAAGTAAGAATGTAAACTTGTCGCAGCTTCTATATTCTTTTGGGATACATAATATGTCTATAATGTTCCTTGTATGAAAGAGCACAGGCATTCTTTACCAAAAATAATTCAGTTCACACTGTATTTACCAGAACCTCCATGCCATGGTGACAAAACTCTCTTAGTTGACTTGGAATGAAAAAAATCAGAAAACCTGCTATTCCACAAGGAGTAGCGATGGTCCACATCCAGCTCTCCATAGAATTAGTAAGGTCAGGAAACATAACTCTTTCCTAAATAATTTTTAAAATTATTATGTAATATGGTTGTGTGAGAAAAAGCAGAATTGGGTCAACTGAGAAGAATCAGTAAATCCCCCAAACACCTCTCCTTCCTCTTAACTCTAGTGAAAGTCAACTTCAAAGACCTATGTGAAAGACAATTGTGACCACCACTCACAACTATGTTATGCTGCCAGGGCATCATGTAGTTAGTTCCCTGAGGTATTTCAGACAAAGAAATTCATATCTTTCCTGTCATTTCTTTTAATTAATTTATGCCATCAGACATGGCAGTTTTGCCCTGAAATGATTTCAGCTAATGGTTTGGCAATCAGGTACTGAAGACAGATAAATCAATAGGCAGACAGATACGTGTATATAAACAATATTCTCCCGAGCGCGTCTCTAGGAAACTTCAGTGACCTGAGAAGACTCCATATTATTTTCTGTGAAATAAGCTTATAGCTGCAGCCCGTGCCATGAAATGGGAGCATTTTAGATTATTAAAGCTGTTCATGGTTCAGAGCAATTTAGATGAGACATTATTTAACAGATTCTGTAATGGCATCTTTTGTCTCCAGGGCTTAGATTTTCAAAAATCCCTCTTGCTTGCCTCTAGTTTTCTGTTTTCTGGTACTCATGTGAGTGTGTTTACATTTTGTTTCTAGAAGATGCTATCAGAAAAGTATGGGAGCTACCCAAAGAGAAGTGAATACTTCATTGCCAAGACATGAACATAAATTAACAGTGACCTTGTCATAGCCATTTTTAGGTCTCTTATTTCATATTTTTTTGATGAGGTGACGTTCCCTCGAAGGAAATTTCATAACTGTCTTGTGTGGTTATAAGCTCTATGGACCAGCAAAGCTGCATGGTTTGTCCAGGCAGAAGCTAGGGAGTAGCTGTAGGGTGATCCATCTCCCAAAGACAAAAATGCATGGAGGAAAGTGGGAAAGAGACAATTTTTCCAGACTGGATAATGTGAATGAAAAGGAGAATGTAAATACTAATAATTTTAGGAGAAGCTGATAAAGGTTGCCTAGGGTAACTGATAGGTGGACTGCTTTAAACTGGCACCTTTCCTACAGCAGCAAACAAAGGCTGAGAACAGTGAAGGAACAAAGAAGCTTTCAGATAAGACTGCTCTTGAGACATCTGACACTAACTGTCTGATAGAAAAATGAAAGCTCTTTGATCCCATTAGCCTCTTCCCCTCCACATCCTAAACATGGCTGGGAAGTTCAGACATCTATCCCAGAATCAGATCAAAGTAGTTGAGCAAGAAGAAAGGACATCTGCTGAAATCCCAAAGATGACAACAGCTCCTCTGGAGGCAATAAGGGGCACGTGGGTGACTCCACATGTGCAGTCACTTGGCCGAGTACTCAAGGTCTGAATATAGGGAGGACACTGAGACAATATTCCTGAGGATGTGATAGTTTAGATGGCAAACCAGAACTTTTCAGGATGATCTTTTGAGTTTCTGTGGTTACTGGAAATCTGGGCCAGCGGCTCAGCGCCATTGTGAGCAGGAGGTCTCCGTGCAGCATTAGGCATCATTGCTAAGGCCTCTGCAGGGAACCAGGAGAGTCATTAAAGTAGTTCAAGGGAAAGGATGCTGGGTGAGCTCAAAAGGGGAGTGTGAAAAACATCCTACTCTATTTCTCTGTTATGCAGACTGTCTGCACAGGGAACAAGAAACTGGTTGTTCTCAGCTGGAACTAAGTAGTTCAATAAAGGTTAAAGCTGAAACATTTGCTTTAGAGAGTATACAAAGTAAATGACACATCCCCAGCATGGCCAAGGGGAATTTTGGGATGTGGAGTCTTGTAAGGCCACCCATACCAAGATAATAATTTTAGTCATACCATGCAAGGCCATTATTGCTTGAGGAACAACAGCTAAAACACCAGGCTTGAGTACAGGTGTAGCAGAACTGGGAGTGATGAGGAAAAAAGCATTTAGGAGATTGCTGTCTGTTTGTGAGGATTTTGGATGTAGAAACAGAGGTGTGAAGGAGGCAAAAAGGTGAGTCCAGCAATTGAAGAAATGAGGAACAAGATAAAAAATCATGTAAAGGACAAACTGACTCTTTAGCCAGTATGATTGTGGACACCTAGGACTGGGAATGGAGTTGTGGACCCAAGACCGCTGGGACACCAAGGAGAAAACCCCTTAGATCCACTCTGTCAGGCTTATGCCCAAGCAACTTGGAGTGGAAGGGTGGAGTAAAAATGGGTAAAGTTGAAGCCCAATACTAAGAGGTGTGGGATGGAAGGCTGATGAGCTTGTAATTTAGTAGTAGTTGTGATTTATAACTTTTAATAATAATTCTTAGATTTAAAATTGTGTGTTATAGTATACAAAATTGCTACCTAATTTAGCAATAGTAATGTGGTTATTAGTTAATTAGGTTCTAAGTTTTGGAGTTGGCTATTTCCTTCTCAATAGTATGTTCCTTAATCAAGGTAGGTCTCTTAGGTAGTTATATCTCAAGCTCACAGTTTGAAGGGATAGAATTGGACTCTGGAGTAAAAGCAGTTTCTTCACTGGGAAACCCAGCTACCTGCCAGTTCTGAATCACTTCTCAGCCTTTCAGTCATGAAGACAAATAATTTGGAATGGCTGGAGATAAAAGATGAATCCCACAGAAGATAAAAGATGAACCATCCAGCACCAATTCAGGCACAAGACAGATGCGTAGATCTCTTGACAGCGTTGGGTGTGGAGCAACAGGATGAAAGATCTATAATAATCAGGACATCAATGTTATGAAATGACCTGAAATAACAGTTGTTGGCTTTTAGACCACTGCCATCCAAGGCTACAGAAAGGCAAAAACTAGTAAGCTTTATTCCCTTCTCCTTTATCACAGCAGGGCTTTTTTCAAGTTTTTGAAGGCCGCTCACTTGTCATGGAGAAAAGTCTAGAGAAGACTCATCAGATGACATATAATTAGGATGGAGCAGGCAGTCATCTTCATAGAGTGAGGTGACAGACACACACCCTAGTGAACTAGCAAACCTAATGATAGCCATGTGAAGCTCCAGAAGCCAGTTAAAATTCTGATAGCTTGAAAGGAGAAAGTAAAGACCTTTTCAACAACAGAAATGTGCCAGTTTCTTTCCAGCAGATCTCAAAAAGAGAGTTCAGGCTACTGAAGCACAAAACATACTTCAAGGTAGGCTGTGAGAAAAAGAGGAAACAAAGGATCCTTTAGATGCTGATGATTCTTAAAAGAATGTCTAGGGCAAGGATGTTGAAGAGATTTGGGTGTTGGATGGAGTATTGGTTGTGTGTAGTAGCTGTAATTCACTGAATTTGCCCTCTGAATTATAAAGCCCTGGCACTCCTACAGTATGAGACAGGTGAGTCAATATTCTTAAAGGGGAAGATCATAAAGAAAACTTCTCAAAATATAGTAGCCCAATGAAGAAGAAATAACTCTTCTAATCATGAGCATCCTTTTAGGGATTCTGTGGAGAGGATCACATCTGCATGGACTGAATATCTAGCTGACAATTAATAGTTTCCCAAAGTGCAAACTGAAAGGCAGGAGCTGAAAGTCAGCAGCAGAACTTGGCTCCACAGGAGAAACTGCCAAGTTATCCCTTACCACAGAACCACGGTGTGGTAAGGGTTGGAAGGGACATCTGGAGATCATCTAGTTCAGCCCTTCTGCTAAAGGAGGTTCACCTAGAAGTGCAGAGAAAACTGTGGATGGAGGGAAAGCATGCTAAAAAGATTAAAGCCTACCAGCTGCAGCATGCAGTGTCATGTGGGAACATACTCCCATACACTGTGTGGGGAAAATTAACTGGTTTAGGAGTCTTATACTCTTGCCAGAAAACTAGATGGCTTCTGCACAGGAGCTCTCTCTACTGCTGCTTTCATGCACGGGTGTTGATTTTCAAATATCCTGGAAAACTGTCAAGAATTCAGGAGATTAGCAGACTGTCAACATGATTCTGAAGTTATATTGGCAAAAAGGATGACCCAGAGCTCTCTATATTGACATCAGTAATGGAAGAATAATGAAAACAGTGAAAAATAGTGGAAGTCTAAATGAAGGTCTCTAACATAAAAGAATTAGAAGTTTAAAATGTAATCGAAATGCCAGTCAGCATGGTTTCAATAAACATGTGGTTTGCAGACAAACCCCTTTCCTGTTGACAAGATTGTAAGTCTGTTTGTTACAGACAATCATGCTGATAGATTTATTTATTTGGCTTAACATCACATTCCATTTTGATTTAAAATCTTTCACTGTATGAAATAATACAGTCTGTACTCAGTCTATATTCAGTAGTTAAATTCACCAAAGGTTACCCACAGGTACCAAAAAGAAAGCTGTGAGTGGGGAGGTATCAGTGTGTTGTAGCAGCTGTGACAGGGCATGGCTGCTGTGGGATCAGGTACTCGTGAGAGATCTCTGCCAGGTGAGCTGGGAAAAGGCTTGCTGGTCTCCAGCACTCCTCCTCTGTTTGGGAGCTGAATTTATACGCAGGTCCTATCTTGGTCCCTGTCAGAGCTGTCCTGCAGTTATGCTTGCCATGTACCTTGTTGATCCTTACCTTCTGACTTGACTTTTTGGCTTGATCTCAGACCTACTTTATCCCTATGGATTTACCCAGCAACCACAGGGCTGTGGCTGATCCTGGTACTATCACTGGACCTGCTCTGCTCTTCTTGCTGAGGTGTGCCAGAGGGTTGGTTCCTGCATAGGTGAGGGCATTCCCATGCCAGTCATGTTCTCAACCCTGGCTCCCAGCTCCCTGAACCCTCTGGTACTGCTGGTCCAGCTGCTCCCTGACATGAATAATATCTATACAAGAGCAATATAAATTAATAAACATATGAGAAAAAAATCCACCTAGTCATTGGCAGTAAATGGTTTTAATATCATGGATACAATCTATGGACTGTCATCTTGGGGAACACCTGTGTAGATACAGAAATGGAGCAAGCAACTTTTCTCTGAATAAGGATGCTCCTGATGTCCCTCTCTTTCTACAGTACAGCTACTGAGGTGGTCCCTGGCAGTGTAATAACAGCTAAAGCTCCTGATGGAGACAAACTGTACTGCTTAATATTGCTATTCTTTGTCTCATGTCTTTGGAGACACCAATCAATGAGGATTACTTTGATACCGTAAGCTTGGTATTGTTGTAAACTAATACACTAATGGCACTGTATCATCTTTTCATGTCCTCAGGTGGCACTGGGGAGCTAGAGCTATACAGAAATAAATTAAAAGTGAAATTTAGATGCAAAACTAAGCAAAAGGCAAAACCCTCCAAACAGAAGACAGAAGAAGCCAGCTACAGACAACAGTCTCAGCAGAAGAAAAGTAAACCACCTACCTAACATATAAAAGAATCTCAAAGGAGAGACATAGAGTTAACACTACCAGTCCAATTACTTGATGTACTTCAAAGAGATGTTAGGTGACCAGGTCAAAGGCACAAAACAAGTGAACCTTAATGATTTAAGAGTCAAAAATTAGCTATTAAACTTCTGCATCTTATGAAGGAGTCTGGCAATGGTTTACTGTCGTCACTACTGATTTCTAACTGATAAGTTTTGCTTAACATAAGCCCCATCACAACACAGAATTAAGGGTCGTGGGGCTTTT
>WUAM01000143.1:10062813-10084883 GCA_024336885.1 Actenoides hombroni | reverse complement strand
GGGGGGAAGAGATAAAGATACTTATTTGGGATGCTAAGACATCTAAGACATTCATACAGTGTCTGTGAACAACTTTTTTCCTGAGTAATTTTATTGGTACTGAAGTGGCTTTGGCAGGCTTTTATTAGTTGACAGAGCAATTACCCCAGTAGTGGAGAAGTGGAGCTGCTAACTGTGTGCTGAACTATTTAACCCCAACAGGAATATGGAAGCTTCTGAGTGTAGGAATGACCACTGTCTTCGACTCTGCAGAGGCACTACCTCTGATGGTACTCAGGGGCTTCAAGCCATGGGATCTAACCAAGCCAAAACGTGGTCAGTGTCTTACAAACTTAGGAAGTCCTGTCAATCAGTCCACTCTCAAAATGCTACTGCAGCTGTATAAAGCAGAAATGTGCATGGGCTAAAGTCAGCAGTTGGGTTGCAGTAGACAAGCAGGGTCACTTCATGCATGGAAGCCATCCTGAGAACGGTATCCTTCAAAAATCCAGCCATTTACTGGCTAGCATTTATTCTTGAGTATATCTTCATTATTTATTCCTACAAGAGCCATTGAATTATGCAGTCCTGCTGCCTGTACTTTGCAGGCTCATCTTAAAGAAGATACTGTCTTCCAGCAGTGTATATAGTGGATTTCTGCATCTGACTGTTCAGCCACATATAATCCATCATAACTTCTTCCACATGGCACATATCGATAAGGAGACCACAAATGCAGACAGGTTTGGAGCTGCACACAAGCTGATTAGCTGGCTGTACACACATACTGAGTGGCCAAACTGCTGCAGCTGAACCGATGAGTTGTACTGCCCACTGTCCCTTCACTAACTTACCTTGGGTTTCAAAAAGCCTGCAGAAACTTACTGTCTTTGAGACTTTTTGGACACTTTCAGATGTGACTGATATTGGCCAATAGGCCTAAGAATCAATGGAGGCAGAAAGAAGTGGAAGAAAAACTAATACACAAATAGCGTATGTGTTTATTTAGCAATCCATCTTTTTAAACATATGGCACAGGCTCTCCAAATGTAGAGGATGGAGAGGCTTATCAAAGCTGTGTTTAGTGTTTCCAATTGATTATCAACAAACCTGGCTTTCATAATTTCCTCTGTAGCATGTTATGTGCTAGGGCATGTGATGGACAAGTTGAGTCAGTCGTACACGAAGTGTATTTCTCTGTTTCATGAAGTATTAAGAAGAAAAACACATGCTGGCAACATGGAGGCACTAATGTTGGTCATGTATATGCCACATGGCATGCTTTTGTATGACTGTGACTGTAAACTTTACCTTTTCAAACACAGACATATCTGTGATAGTTTAAATTAACTAGTAGCAGAAGTATAACCATAAAATCACACAATTACATGTGGGTGGCCACAGCCATGTAAATGGCAGGTCAAGGGAAGTCGTTGTTCCCCTCTACTCTGCTCTGGTGAGACCCCACCTGGAGTACTGCATCAAGCTCTGGAGCTCCCAACACAAGAAGGACATGGATCTGTTGGAGAGAGTCCAGAGAAGGGCCAAAAAGATGATCAAAGGGCTGCAGTATGTCTCCTACGAGGACAGGCTGAGGGAGTTGGGTCTGTTCAGCCTGGAGAAGAGCAGGCTCCAGGGACATCTTACAGCAGCCTCCAGTAGCTGAAGGGGACCTGGAGGAAAGCTGGGGAGGGACTTGTTATGAGGCATGTGGTGACAGGACAAGGGGCAATGGTTTTAAACTAGAGCAGGGTAGATTTGGATTAGACATTAGGAACAAGTTCTTTACTCTGAGGGTGGTGAGACACTGGAACAGGTTGCCCTGAGAAGTTGTGGATGCCTCATCCCTGGGAGTGTTTAAGACCAGGCTGGATGAGGCTCAGAGCAACCTGGTCTAGTGGGAGGTGCCCCTGCCCATGGCAGGGGGGTTGGAACTAGGTGATCTTTAAGGTCCCTTCCAACTCAAGCCATTCTGTGATTGTGTAATTCTATGAAAACTCCAGTAGCTATTCACCTTTGTGCTAACAAAATGACATGATGCTACTGGTACCCGAGTTACTAACTTACACTGCTGGAGAAACACTGTCTAACACAGACTGCATGCTCTTGTGCATAAGTGCTTCCTTCTATTGCAATTGTTTTCCATCTTTCCAAATTAGCAGCAGTAATTATGCCCCCAAAAGTCTCTTCTGAACACCCAAAATGCACAGTACTCATTCCCACGTGGTCACACATGAACCACAGCAATGTGGACACCAAGTGCTTCCCAGGCAGTTGAACACTCTGATCCATGTGTGCAGAGCTGGAGTTGTTGTTACTGGCATCATTAGTGACAGCACTTCACAGGCAAAAGGAAATTTGGAAGTCCTATTACTCAGCACTTATTCAAAAGAATATTTGTTCTGAATGAAAAAATAAAATAAAATGAAATGAACATTTCCTGAAGGAAAAGGCAGAAAACATACATAGAGCTTTAAAATTCCCTGGGTTTAAGCCCCAACAGAGAATGAACGCTGCCTTGTCTGTGCTAGTGCTCCTTCTAACCTGCTGTGCTTTTGATACATTAGTAATTTCTTTTGAAACAGAGACTCTGCAACTGATATTACAGTTTATTATAATCCTCTAATAAGTGAAGTTTTCAAAATTTCTGTAGCAACTTTACAATTATTATTCCAGTTTCTCAGCTATCATTTTTCTTTTCTTCAATTAACATGGGAGTGCTGCTATGCTTTAATGTTTGGGAAACATGAAGTGTCTCTGAGCCATTTGCCCATCAAGCCCAACAAGCTGAAGCTCTGAACCATCTCCACAGGTACACTGTCTGCAGGTTTATCAAGGGATACACAGAAACCATCACCCCTTTGAAGAGAATCCAACTGCCAGGAGCAGGTCAGTTAAAAAAACATTGAGGAAAAAAACCCCAACAAACCCACTGTAATGAAATGTGATTGTTTTTCCCACTAAACATCACTGTTCTGATCAGTGGAGTTTCTGCAATGGTGATGTGCAAGCAAGAGGAAGGACTGTTAGAAACCAGCTGAAGTTGTGCTAGTGTGCCTAGAAGCCAGTGTGTTACATCCACAGTAGTCAATTTAAACCCTGTCTGCTGACTTCAGCTGGTATTCTAGTTGTGAAGTTGATGTTTCAACGGCATTAATTTGGTCTCTGCTTTAGAATAGATTTTATGCAAATGATATTTAAGGTAAGCCAGTTGGATGCTTACGATCTTACTTCTTGCCCTCGAAAGAAATATCCTTAAGTGCTGATGAAAGACAGAATTTTTAGTATCTCTTTAAAAGAATTGTAAACATGAAAGAGAGATATTTAAACTTTCTCAGGAAATATCTCATGCTACGCTATAACAGGATCTAGGACCCTTGATGTGAAGGTACAGTAACTTGATGTAACAGACAGCGACAGGGAGAGGTCAGGTAGCATGGCGCATGCAAGCAAACTTCCCTAACACTTGTCAGCACAGGTGTGAGAAAATGGATGTGTTCATTTATACCACATTAACATCTGCTGCCACCGTCCTCAGCAAAAACCAAAATCAGTGTATGAAGCTGGGTTATTGTATGTGACATCTTAGAAAATATTTGTCAGCTTTAGTCACTGTCCTAGACAGAGCATCAGTTTCACAGAGCAGAAGTTAAAGTATCCCATGCTGCTGATTCTGTCCTTCTATTTACTGCAAGAAGCAGAGAAAAAAAAGAGTTGGAGCAACAGCAAACAAATAAAAAGGAAGACGCATAAAGTATTTAAACCACACAGAAACTGGGAGCCTGGAATTTCAGTGGCACCATTCACTTTTGATGTGTATGTTGGTGATCCTCAGGGTCACAGAGTTATCTCTTTTGTCTTCCTACTTATATTCTTAAACTGTGGAGTTTACAACTTACACTCTAGGACCTGCTCTGTCCTGTACATGACTCACTTTTTCCTATTCTTAGAACAACTCCAGATAAAATACCCATTAGATGACAAAGTTATAGATAACATAGACTTTCAGCACCAGTGGATTTGAAAGCCATTTAGAGCTGGAACAGATGCTTATTTCGTTCCAGCAGCAGCCATGGCGGGACCCCCAGTTTTGGTTTCTGAACCCTTGCCAGGGTAGTCAGACTTTATTAGTGAGAGATGATAAAATAATGGAAGGAAATAAAAAGGGGATGGGGGTAGGGAGGTGAAAAGAAACGACTGACCTTGGCTAAACTGAACACATTGGCTTGACAGATTTCTGAACACTGTTCAAAACACTTTGTTTCGTCCCAGCGTGGCTGCCCCCTCAGAGCCTTTTGTGAAAAATTGGTGATCGTTCATTTAGAAACGTTTCCAGACATTGACTCAGGACTGTTGACATTGAATATGTCTAAACAAATGGGGTGGCTGTGTGAAAGGAGAGAGGATGATGGTTTTCTTCACCTGTAGGATACTTTGTGATGTGATAATGAGGTGCTCTTTTTGTAACAGGCCATAGTACCACGTAGGTATGAGGATTTCACACACCAGCAAATTTCAAAGGACTGTTTTCAGTATTCCAGGAAATTAAGTGATAGAAGAAAGCTTTTTACTCAGTGTGCATTCTCTGCTCCCACACTGTACACCTCTAATGCAATTTACCAGTGAATTAAGCATAAGAGGTGATTTATCCCACCAACCTAATATTTCATGTTAGTCAGTGGGGTGACTGCTTTTATGGCTTACCTTTATAATGCCATTAGAGTTAAGCACACTTCTGCCTTAGCAGTATGCTTAAGGGGGTCTGTCTTTGATATGTGAGTGTAGCTCTTATTACCTTCAAGGACCAAATTCTTCCTCAAGCTCCCTATTGTTGATAAAGCTGAAGTAGGGTGCTTTGGCCCTTATTGCTAAGCTTTTACTGTCAGCTTTTACAGAAACAAAATGTGCCAAGGGGACATAAATTTGCACAACTACCGCTCACAGCGTGTATCAGTGGAAAACGGGGTGGATTAGTCTCTTTCTATTTCAGGATGCCATGTTTTAAAGCACAAGTTTTACCTTTTACATTAGTGTTTGCAAGCTATATTAAATTACATTTGATGATATAACCAATGCTTGAATTGGCTTTTGATCTCCATGTAACTTGGATTTCATGCAGGAAAACCACAATTAAATTAACACAAAAGAGAAAGCACATTCAGTACCCACGACCTATTCTCACTGTGGTTGGAGGCAAAGGGATTTTCTTGTTTTTTCTTCTTAATTAGATTCTATAGAACCAGGGAGTTCTACTATACTGTACCTATACAGCTACCTATACTGTAGCTGATCTTTCCCTGCAAATGATCCTGTATTATTTTTAAAGGGGAAGAAGTGGAACTGGCTCCTTTGATTTTCCTATTTACAAATCTGCCCAGATTTATCTCCACAACCATTGCAGGCTGCATCTAGACAGTCTTCAGCTTTTTCTGATCTCTCATGCACCATGACATTTTACATCATTAGGTACAGGTAATATGTTTTGTAGTCTGCTGTAATATTGTTATGGCACTGAACATGACTTCAGCACACCGCTGACATTCAAGAAGGATGGAAAGTTTCCACACTGTCCATGCTCCAGTCATTTTGTTAGTCATTACTGCAGCCCTATCTCCTTTTATGTGTGTTATGGTTCACTTTGTAAATGTTATCTATAGTATGTTGGAATTGGATGAAGAATAACAGTGTGCTACCCATGAATTTCCAACTGATCAGAACCTATCTTCAAGCATTTTGGAATCATAATTTCGGAGTGATATTTTGCTACCAAATCTTAAACGACTAAGGCTCTTGCTTCCAGAGTCTTATATGACACAGTAAAAGAGAAGATCACTTAATGTTTATGAAATCATTATTTATGTTTATACAACTGCAGACAAATTACTGGGTCCTGGGGTTTGTGAAAAAGGAGCCTTAGCTTGCAAAAGGCTTTCTCCAATTTAGATACAGCTGTCAAAAGATCAAGGTCTCAGGCAGGCTAACATCCTAATGCCTTATGAAGAATTAAAGGGATGAGAGTTTGATCCCTGAGGAAAAAGAAATTAGCAGCTCGTATAGGAGACCAGATAAAATCTCAATGGATTTTTTTGAAATGTCATCATTTGTGTCCTTTAGGAAAGCAGAATTGTTTATGACAGTATTTCCTATTAGCATTACACTTAGGAAATAATTAATTAAAAAATGACAAATGCAAAAATAACTTTTTTTTTTTTTTTAAGTTGTAGGAGGAGCAAATTTAAATTGGAACCCATGGCATAGATACCATGCAACTCCACAGCACTATTTTACAGGATCACTTAACACTGTGAAAATTGCTTCTTGTCAAAATGCAAAATTAATGCTTTAGAAGGACCTGTTAGATGAAATAACAGAGATTAGGAAGAAAAGCTGGTAGGTAGAAAGAACAAAAGAAAAAGGAAAAGTGGCATGAAAAAGTGAGGAAGTAAGAATTAAAATCTGAAGACTGAAATGAAAAGAAGGAAGAATGGGATTTTTTAAAAAGGGAGAGTGCAAAAATAAGAATAAAAATAAAAGAGTGAAAAAGACTGGAGTACAAGTACAGAGAAAGTAGAACTAGAGAGATTTTTCTTTCATGCTTCCTTATACAGCACATGGGGAAAACTGCCATATAGAGCCAGCCTGGTCTTGCCCAGCTGCTATTTCCAAACATTGATTAATGAGTGCTCAGGAATGAGGAATGGTTCTTTACCTCCTCATCTTCCCAGAGAGCTGGCCAGCATGGCTAAAATTGGTGTAGGAGAGGAGTATTCCCAGCAAAGTAAAAAGAGGAATATGTACAAAAAGGCTCAAAGTGGGACCACAGTCTGGCATTGCAACTGCACAGTGATGTACTATTACTCAATAGTAATGAGAGTCTGTAATTCATCCTGTTAAATACAGACAAGGGACACAAGCAAGACTAGAAAGAATGCTAAAGGGAATTAAATACTGAATGTCAAGAGTAAAGGGGAAACAGCAAAGAGAAAACGTTAGGAATACCACTACTTTTCATTTACAAAAATTCAGATGAACCTGAGATTACTGAAATGTCAGACAGGAGAAGAACTTGCTCTGTTTTCCTTAAAAGGATGAACTTAAGTGAATGTATAAACTAGAAGCCTTGAAAAGGTGTATTTTCTCTACCTTTTTTCCCTTTTTTACTGCGTACTTTATTTTAAGAAATGACTGTGGGGCTTTTCAATATACATATAAACTGCACAACATAACTTCAAACGACCTATGAAATCAGTAAGGAATTGTACAGTAGGTTGTCATTTTCTTTTATTTCTCTCAGTTTCCAGCTTCACTGGATTTTAACAACAGTCTTAAATACAAGAATAGCCTAACAGGGCAGCATGGATGTCAAAGTCTCTAAATATGAGGCATCCCTCCTGTATGAACAATGTCATCTTAAAAATCCCACCTGATTTAAAGCCTTCAACTAAATAAAATATTGGTTTCTATTCCTCTGGCAAATTAATACCTTGGCTTTCCATATGCATTCATTAATAGGAGTCACTCTTACATCTCTCCAAGGATTACTGTAGGGAGAAGTATCCTAATATAGGGCAAGAGTGGCCTGCTTGCTTTGACAGGGGGTAAATGGAGAAGATCACGCTCTGTTTCTGAATACCCAGCACACTGCATTTCTTTGCACCCCTGCAGAGTTTTGTGTGCCTTCTGTGATGGCATGGCTAGCTGGGTAGATGAGGGGAGAGCAGTGCATGTTGTGTACCTTAACATCAGCCAGGCTTTTGACACTATCTACCCTAACATCCTCCTAGGTAAGGTTAGGAAGTGTGGGTTAGATGAGTGGACAGAGAGGTGGATTGAGAACTGGCTGCAGGACAGAACTCAGAGGCTTGTGATCTGCAGCACGGAGTCTGGTTGGAGGCCTGGAGCCAGCGGTTCTGCCCAGGGCTCAGTACTGGGTGCAGTCTTGTTTGAGGTACTCACCAATGACCTGGAAGAAGGGACAGAGTGTACCCTCAGCAAATTTGCTGAGATACAAAACTGGGGGGAGTGGCTGACCCACCAGAGCTGTGCTGCCATTCAGCAAGATCGGGACAGGCCAGAGAGGTGGGCAGAGGGGAATCTGATGAAGTTCAACAAGGGCAAGTGTAGAGTCCTGCACCTGGGGAGGAATAACCCTGTGCACCAGTACAGGGGAGGGGTTGACATGCTTGAAAGCAGCTCTGTGGAGAAAGATCTGGGAGTTCTGGTAGACAATAGGTTAACCATGAGCCAGCAGTGTGCTCTTGTAGCCAAAAAGGCCGATGGTACCCGGGGTGCATTAAGAAGAGTGTGACCAGCAGGTCAAGGGAGGTTCTCTTCCCTCTCTACTCTGCCATACTGTGACCACATCTGGAGTACTGTGTCCAGTTCTGCGCTCCCCATTTCATCAGAGACAAGAAACTACTGGTGAGAGCCCAACATAGGGCTACTAAGAAGGTTAGTGGACTGGAACATCTCTCTTACAAGGAAAGGCTGAGGGACCAGGGGCTGTTTAGCCTGGGGAAGAGAAGACTGAGAGGGGATCTTATCAAGGTTTATAAATATCTGAGGGGCAGGTGTCAAGAGGATGGGGCCAGTCTCTTTTCAGTGGTACCCTGTGATGGGACAAGGGGCAATGGGCACAAGCCAGAACACGAGATGTTCCATCTAAACATAAAGAAAAACTACTTTCCTATGAGGGTGACGGAGACTGGCCCAGGCTGCCCAGAGCAGTGGTGGAGTCTCCTGCTCTGGAGACTTTCCAAACCCACCTGGGTGCATTCCCAGGCAAACTGCCCCAGGTAAACCTGCTTTGGCAGCGGGGTTGGACTCGATGATCTCCCGAGGTCCCATTCAACCCCTACCATTCTGTGATTCTGTGATTTGTTTCCAAAACCAGCACAGTCATCAACACATGTCACCACTAGGAAGAACACAGACCCACAGTGGCATTTACTCTAAAATGTCTCCTCTACTGATAACAATTTAGGTGGTTGGCCATGTGAAAACATAGGTGTATGTCTGGAGGTGGCATTTATATTTATATCAGGGTGTATACCAGCCTTCCAACCTTATGGAAAAGGGAACTGGGATGTAGAAACATAGCCCAGAGGTGCAGGGGCTTGATGCAGAGTGGTGAATCCAGAGAAATCTGCAACGTCCCAATTCCTGCTGAACTCAGTGAGAGTTTCAATCATACACGAGGTATTGACTCAAAGAGCCAGGTGTTGATTTCTGACCTTAGTTTTCTTGCTAACAGCCCAATTGTCACATCAGTGGTTTTGGATCGTGTTCATCTATTTCCACTTGCTTCCATGGCAGCTTATGTATTCACCTGCTGTGACCTCACCATTAGTTTAGTTTTATGAAAACTATTTTATCTCAACTCAGAAACTTTATGTGGAAGTTATAATTCTTGATATAATGAAATTACTTCCAGTGACATTTTACCTGAAAGGGGATTTGAGTTTAAGAGGATTGCATGATAATCAAGAGAAAATATCATCTCCCCAGATTAACTTTGTTTTATGAATGCTAAAACTGCCGGACTGTGGCATTTGAAAAGTCAGGTACAGTCAACATTTAGATGACTTGTTTCTGTGTTTCCGCTCTGTACCTATACATGGCTTCAAACATTGTTTGCTTCCCTGCCTTCCCTCCCAGTGTTGGCCTCTGCTGACCTCGATGTTGAGATTGAGCTGCTGCTGCTGCATGGGATGCTGTGCAAAGTCAGGCACTGAAGACACTTTTTAAAAGAGGACAAAAAAAGGTGAATGTACAGTTTTTACTGACCCTCTGTTGGAGATCTCCCCTGAGAAATCCCAGCCTGACTGAAAGAGTCTCTGCAAGATAAAATGAAGGGTTGCTCAATTTGTCCACAGTGCTTGAGTGCCACGTTAAGCTTTTTTTCCTGAATAGCCTCTTTCTTGAAGCTCATGCAGAGATGTGTGTCCAAATCAGAGCCCGAAGGACAAGACAAGCATCAAGGAAAGCATGCAGACAGGCAGAAGTGCCTAAGAGGGCAGGTGAGGTTGGCTGCAAAACAGATGATGTGGAGCGGTGACTGACCTGCCACCGGTTTTAGCTGTATTAGGTGGCAGATGTAAACACACATCTGGCAGAATCACATAAATACTGAATAAAGGAGAAGTCACCCACCAGGGCTGTACTGTCCCACATGATGCTGTGCTCTGTAGGACTGCACTGGATGCGGTACCTACTCCTTCATCTGCCCTGGCAGGTAGGGAAGTGATCTGGCATTTTCCTGCTCAGTGCCAGCAGCTAACCTCTGGACAGGGATGGGTTGGTGGGAATGAGGATATCAGGTAGCCTGTGAGCCCATACTGGCACAGACTCCTCGTGCCTCCCACATCCCCATACCTGCCATTAAAGTCAACGTGAGACCCCAGGTATGCAAAACACAGTGTCTAAGAAATACCTGTGCACAGCTCCCTGTGCTAGTCCCATAAGACTGTTCTGGGGACATGACTGATGTTGCAGGCCCTATCCTACTGTCACAAGCTGGTATCAGCTTCTTTGGCAGCCCTGTCATGCGAGATAATGCTGAAACTATATTGCCAGATTGCAAGGATTTGTAAATGCTGTAAACTCTTATTCTGAAACCAGGAAATCTCTGAATAAAACACAGACAGCAGTACCACCTGCTCATGACACTTTAAGAAGTGAGAAGGAATGTTTACATATTGCCAGCTCTGGTTAGCTCCATATCCCACACACCCTATGGGAAATAAATAGCCAAGCAGATTTGCTGCAGAAAGTGTAATTGTCACTGACGAAGGCAAAACAGAAACAGGTTTGAAAAGGTAACTGGGTGATTAAGGTGCAAAGCAAAACTGGTGTAAGTAACTTATCTGTACAGATCATGAACTTCAGATTTACAGGTGATTATGTGTTTCCAGTAGTGATGCATCTCCTGG
The DNA here is from genome assembly GCA_024336885.1 of Actenoides hombroni. NCBI lineage: Eukaryota > Metazoa > Chordata > Aves > Coraciiformes > Alcedinidae > Actenoides > Actenoides hombroni. Next base: position 10,073,973 of record WUAM01000143.1, on the reverse strand, counting down.
GCAGTAGAAGACTGGATTGCCATCCTAGAAATTGCTTTTCAGGATCTGTATTTCAGCACAGAGATGTCAAATACACCCACATACATACACAGGGGAAAACAGTCTGAAGAATTTTATATATATTTCTAAAAGCTCTTTTTTCTGAAAGCATCTTGAAACCAACTAATGCAGGTTAAATCTTTAACATCTTCAGAAACAAAAAATACTGTGATATTTAATCAGTATTTCTAAAGTTACGTGGCCAGATTACCGAACTGAAGTGCAAACAAGTTGTCTATTTATGCAGTTTCGCATGGTGCTTCGTGAACTGCACATGCAGCTATCCAGTATACATACATTACTTTGCTTATTTCTTTGAAAATTCAGAATTAGATTAAAAGAAAAATTGGTACATATAACTGTGATTCATTTGACTGTGATAAATCTTGATGTCAGTTGCTATGGGACAGGTTTATGCATCATGTAACATGGAAGATCTTGTGCAGGAAAGTTCTTTTTTGTTTCTCCTCTTAAAGTATTTTCCCTATATACAGTTGTAAAGTAAAACAAACTGAAAAGTATGTGTCCATAATGGTTAGAAAACAAAGTGAAAAACATAGTTGGGGAAGAAATGACTGGTATGTATTTATTTATTAGAAGCACCATGAACCAAAGAATGAGGAAAGCGATAGTTATCTAGCCTGAAGAAAAAGATGAGCTGATACCACTCATGAAAAAAATGAAACCTCTTTGCTACCTATGAGATGTTGCAACCATAACTGGAGACTGCATAAGAACAGTGAAAAAAAGGGAAAAGTAAACAACATAGATATAAATAAACATAACATTGGTGGGCATTACTGAGAAGGAGTGGATGTGTTCATAAAGGTTTAACTTTCAGAGGACTGAAGCTTCTTCCAGGACCATCTCATGCTGTGGGCATGCCCAGAGCAACCTGGTGACAGTGTAGAGCTGTAGACAGGCTGATGCTTAAGTAAAGTATTATCTTCTCAATGTGATATGAAAAAGAAATAAATAAAATGTTCCTGACATTCTTACTTCCAAAATAAAACTATGGACAAAATCGGAATTGATAAAAAAGCCTTTATGACTTCTTTACGGCAGGGAACATTTGACCTGGAAGGATGAGGCTATGTGGGGAGTTGTGGAGTGAGACTTTTTTTTATTGTTGATTATACCAACATGGCATCCCCCTGAATGATTTTTTCTAAACCCCCTGAGTGCTGAGACTTACTGACTAAAAAGCAATGTAGGATATAAATGTTAAATAGCAATAACCAAAAACAGAAGGAATTTTTTTCCTGTTAGCCTGTGTATATTTACTGTGAGAAACAATGAACTGCTTAATATAAAGAACTACTTTTTAAGTTAACCTTGTCGATTGTTTAGATGAATGTAGAATTACACTGACTAGTTATAAGTGGATGAGTAAATTCCCAAGAATGTTTAAGAACATTCTTAACTCTCTTTCCTGGAAAGAGATTTTTATTTTTCAGTAACACTGTTTGGATACGAATCACTACTGCAGTTCAAAGTGTAATCTTAGAAATAAGATCACCAGGATGTTAAATCTGTTAAATGTTTACAACTGACACTCAAAAAGCATGACACTGTGAGGGCATGGTTGGTTGGGGTTTTTTTCATACCTAACTTAAAAGATGCTTCCAAGACATTACACGGTAAATAGGAAACATATTCAATAAATACTAGGAGAAAACTGGCCTAAAGTCCCTTTGCCTCATGTTAGGAAACCATTGTCCCAGGCGTGGTATCAAAAGCCAACTAGCAAAGTAGGTATGGGAAGTAAGATGATGGCTCAGAGATCTGTATCCAGCTCTTCTGAAGAATTAGAGAGCTTTGCATAGAGGATCTTCGTGTAGGAGAGAACAAATTGTACCAAATGCCAAGTGGATGTTCTGCATTACTACGAACTATATTCTCAGTGAAAAATCTGCTCCCAGAATGATTGCTGTACCTGTGCTGCTGAGAACTGGTTTGTTGCCAGTTATAACAGACTTCAGTTCACCATTTTTATTAGTGTACAAGGAATTTAGTGTGAGTAGCTACTCTACTCAGACTACATGGTTGCCCTTTTGATAAATGGACAAATCTTCCTGAAAACCATCAAGATTTGAAAATCAGGATTTGCTCCTATGATATTAACTACTGTAAAAAAAAAAAAGAAGAAAATTATTAATGGGTAAATATGTCACATGGCAAATGTAAGAACCCTTCCACATCATTGCACCTGTTAGAGAATTTGGAAAATGCTTTAGAAGTAATAATGAATGGGCTTGGAAACTGGTTCCAAAATTGTGTTGATGTAGAGGACTGCAAGCAGGATGATGGACTCACCAACTGGATACTAAATCTCAACTCTAAGTACTGATTAGATATGAATCCAATACTATACTAGAGAAGTTCACGATTTGCAGTGATTTCTTTACATTCTAAGAAAGACCATTTTCTATCTGAGAATTTCAACCAAACAAAAAAAAAGAAGCAATCTTTTATGAAAAATAGTTCATAGTACTGCAATGTGTGTAAAATAGAATTGGAAAAAGTCACAGATACAGACATATCAATTTACTGGGTTTAGCTGAACATAATTTTGTAGCTGTTTCAGAAGGATTTTATTCAAGTTGATTTCTGGAATTAACAATGCTATTGCAAAACAACAGAACTTCCAAGAGACTTCATTTTAAAGTAACAGAATCACAGTCTCAGATGTGAGCACTGGATATTATAGCTATTTCTTTATAGTGCAACTATATGGCACAAATGTGAATTTGTCACTGATGCTGTTTACTGAATCATTACAATTTCTGTCGTGAGACAGAGGTATAACTTTTTCTGCCTCATCTGTTCTGTGAAGGGTAATATAAATGGTACTACTCTGACCTTTTTAGTATTCTGTAATTTGATTCGCTTGCCATTCCTATCCTCTTCTGTTTGTAACCTCAGCAACCTGTGACTAGAATGGACACTCAGTCAAAACACAGAATACTGAAAAGGTCACAGAAGTAGAATTTACAGCATCTGCTTCTCAGGACACATTGAGCAGCAAAGTAGTGAGTGGTACCTGGTTCTGATGGCTTATTTCCATGAGGACTGAAAAAGAGGCAACTCAATGTCCTCATGTAACACCTCTGATGGGAAAGGTTCTGGCTGTACCAATTCACATACTGTAATGGTGAATAGAAATCAATCAAGGACACATACTGCTTTTTAAATTTCTTCCTATTTAAACCAGCAATAAATTCAATAAAGCATATTTTCAAAGTTTACTGGCCTTTAAATTATTTTTCTTCTTCATTTCAGTTGAGTGGGTAAGTAAATGAGGTGGGAACTGTGTGGTCTATTAAAGCAAGTATGTCAGGATGGAAAAAAAATCATTGTGCAGCTAATGTAAAATGTAGTGCACAACAAATTCCTACTAAGAGTTTTCAGTCTCATGTATTCATGCTTGTAATGCCTCATCTTATAAAGTCTTATGTTTTGTGTTTATACACAAAACATGTTTCCCGCAAGGAATACAAAGTTGGCAGCCTTTTATAGTGTTTTCTTGTGTGAGCATGAATAGTTTCTTTTCTTCAGTGTAACCCCTCTCCCCCCAAAATCCATGGTGTTGACTAAATTATGGTGCTTAGCTCTACAGAAATGCAAGCAGGGAAAAATTAGGCCTGAGAAATTTGCCTCATGAATGAACTGCAGCTAAGTCAATATTGGAGTCAAAGATGCTCTGTTTTAGTATGGTATAGCCACAGACACTGTAGCTCTGTTTTATTAGCTGGGAAAAATACTGTAGTTTACTAGGTTTGAATTTGCAGATTGTGCATCAGGTATTTTGGTTATTTTGGTTTTAGAAATAAAATAGTAAGTGTAGATGCTGATTGGATATACAATTAAATGAGTCAGCTCTGGTGTGGTGACTAAGAATTAGATGCTCTAATATATTAGCTGCGTATGGATATAGAATTACTTGGAAAAAAATAAGGAGGTAATGTAAATGGTATTTTTAATGAGTGGATCCTTTGGAGTCTTTCTCCATGCAACAGTCAAGGCTGTGCTTCAAACAGTAAACAAGGTAAGTAACAATAAACAAATAAAAAACTGCTTCCAACAGTAAATAAGTGCATGCCTGGGCTGGGCTGCAGCAGCTGGCAGCACTTCTCTGCTTTCTGCAGTCAGTTTGATAGTCCTTATCCTCTGGTCATCCAGACTTACCGGAGCACACCACAGTATCCTCTCAGCCTCTACCTTTACATTTACTTGCAAAGGAAGGGTGTAGAAGCAGAGTTTCCACTGAATCTCATTCCCATACGAGGTAGGATGTGACCAGGAAACCCACCAAGGGAGCAGGGCTTGGTGGTAACTCCTGAGTAGAAGTAAGAGCTATTTTGATCCTACAACTTCATTACTTGATGAAAAACAAAAGCTTTGAAAATATGCCAAATTTCAGAGAGCTTTGAAGTCAGTAGGAGTCTTCCCATTCACTTGAGCAGTATTAGATCGGGTACCAGGGAGGTGACAGTTGCTTTCATTTACTGAGATTGCTCACAATACCAATTCCACGGCAAGAAAACTTACTTGACAGGATATATGTGACCCTATTACTGTCTTCCCCAAATACCAAGCATGGCTGCCTACTAACTCAGCTTTCAACCTGGCAAGCACAGTGAAAATAATAGCTGTCTCCTCTTTCTATATTGGCTTTAATGTTACACTGATTATTTATTGGCTTGAAGTCACACATAAATCTATGAGGAATATCCTCATTTGATGTCCTAAACCAACAGAATTGCATGTAAATAGAAGCACCTATAAAACGTTATTTCTGGACATATGTGTATAAAGAAAATGGTGATGAATATATATAAATACTAAACTCGCTAGTAACATTTAATTAACATTTTTTGAGATGCTAATTTTTTGCTTAAATTGCAATCCACCTGTTCCTCTGCCAGTCAAACTCCCTCCAGGACCTTTTGAGTTTAGGGTTAAATCACAGTGTAATTTAACAGCGGCATCAAGCAAATTAAAAGTTTAAATTAAATTAAATCAAATTAAAAGTAAAAATCAGTACTGAAAAGAAGAAATTAGTATCCTCATTGACAGAAGATACAACATCTATCTCTGCAAGCCTTGCTGACCATTTACCAAGGAGCTGGTAAACACATAGGAAGAGACAAAGCACATCACAGGAGAATGCTTGGAGGAATCTGGGAAACATATATAACTTCCATATAAGAGGGGCTTAGCTCTTCTATAGCATGAGATACTGCAAACAGGGCCATGTTTTATAGAATTCATTAAAAAAACCCAAACAAAACGAAACAAATTTCCTCAGTTATGCTATTAAGGGAATAACCCTTTTACTCCCCACACCATATCTGACTTTTTTGTAGCAGAACATGACAATGTGTATCACAAATACCCATTGCTATTTGCCTTTCATACTGTCCCATAGGCATCAGCCATTAGTCACTGTCAGAGGGAGGATATTGAGCTGTATCAGCTTTTGATATGACTAATAAGTTTTGAGTGTCCTAATTTTCACTTGAGCCTGAAGGAAGGAGGTTAAATCCCTACATTTTACTATTCTTTCGTGACCCTCACAAAAAACAAACCAAATTTACTTCCTGACCTGAAAATTAAATAATAATTTATTCTCTGCTCCTATGCAGAGCAGGAACAGAACAGAGAATGTGACCTGTTAGACTAAACACAAACAATAAAACCAAATGAATAAATCAAAGTGCTAAGCAAGTGAATATTTTCATGGCATTGGAACTCGATTGTCTGTACCGTTGAAGTGTTGGAAAAATCCCTTGCGTGATTCTATCCTGGGTACATTGACACTCTCCAGACAAATTCTGAACATGCCTGGGAAATGAGCACAGGCCTAAAAGACAGTTATGGTGAGAGAAAGAGAATTTAGTAGTATAAACAGGGGCTATTCCATGCCAGCTGGCTTCAGAGCTAGGAAATGATCCCAAGCGTTTGTTTAATTTACTACTCTAGTCACAGCTAAGTGTCCAGGACTAAAAATAAACACATTCACTGACTATTTCCATCACGCAGCAATCTTTACTTACTACCTCCAACTACCTTAATGCTACACAGACTTTCAGCTCCAGTTTAGGCTCACTGTTTTCTAGAAGACAGAGAAAGCAACACTACACAACTTGCTGTCCTCACAGGCGTGTTGCTGATGCACACTGAGAATCTAATCCATCAGACCTCTTATTCAGGGAGGTGTATAAAGCAACCAGGAATGTTATTGCTTGTGGGTTGAAAGGATTTCAGAGCGCAGATGACACGCTGCTTTATGTTTCAACAGTCAAATGCACATCACGGTGCCTCACTTTAAATAGAACATATGTATGAGAAAGCTGGCTGATGGTTTATCTCGAGAAGAGTTGAAAATAAGTATGCTGGATTTGTGAAAACTGGGAAAGTGTTTTCCATGTCTTTCACATCTCTCTTTTAATGGCACGCGACAGTGTTTGTAAATAAGCCTAATGTCAAATGGAGCTTTCAATTGTTTCAAATTAAACATCTGGTAAGATGTAAGAAATTGCAGCCTATGCCTTCCCTGTCTCTGGGATCTGGCTATTACAATGTGTTTGCCACAATCTGTTCAAAAGATCAAACAAAAGAGTCAGCCATAAGCTTGTGGAGTTTATTTACCTCTACTATGTTATTTATTACTAGGAAGAGTTGATGTTGTTACCACCTTCCTCTTTTTCATCTGTTGTCAGTTTTAAATGACGAGAGCACCTTCTTCTTGGGCAAATGATTCAGGCTTCATCTTGTATCAAACTACTCCCCACAGACCAGAGGCTTTGCAGTTGTGCAGCTTTCCATGGTTTGCTTTTTTTTATGGAAGGGACCAGCTAATGAACTGGTATGAGAAAAAGCTCTTTATTTTGCATTGTTCACTAAAATATGTTCACCTTCCAGCCATGCTATAGCACCCATCTGTGGCACACAGTTATTGATAGCTTTTGATGACAGAAATTGCAACTTGTAGAAAATAATAATCTCTTTTGTTTTCTTTTTAAACTGTTTTGTTGGCTGGTTATTATGAGAAACCAATCACTGACAAGGATCTGCAGTCTTTTGAGCTTGGTAAGAGGTGTTATTCTGTGACTTGAGAAGGTAATGGTGCAGTACATGTGATGTTTCTGTAATGAATAGCCTAAAAACACTGACTTTACTTCAAAGATATAATTTTGTCAATCAAAATATTCTCTTGGACTATTTCTGTGTCAAGAAAGAATTTAATTTTTGTTTTCATGCTGAAATTTTGTTTTTCTAGATCTGAAGTGTTTCATGTTGAAGCAAAATCATCCATATGATCTAGAGGTAAAACAGACAAATGGAATCTTGTGATGCATCCTGTTCATGTTTCCAACACAAGTATACTGCCTTGTGCAAAGGCCTGCTAAGAATTCATCAGCAATTTTGTGCATGGTTTTGAAGATCCATATTCAAGAAAAAGAAACTCAAAAGAGTTTCAGAAAATAGTTATGAGAATAATAAAAGAAAGAAAGCTGAGCTCATGGGAGGAAAAGAAAGAAGCAAAATAAACCAAGCAGGCATAAAGGAGATCAACACAAATCAGGGAGAAGATGCTGTTCTGTGGTGAACTAATAGATAAAACAAGTTTTTGCAGGCTGGAAGAAGCCAGCTAACAGAGATGGCACAACATGCTGGAGCTGTATTCTATTAGGACACTCATCAAAATAATGTGGACAAAACTTGCCCTTTCTTTTAAGGCAGAGCTCAATTACGTTCATTAAGACCACAATCAAGGCTCAAAGCACCAAAGCTTTCGTAGTAGTAGATCTCTTAGGCTTCTTTTGGATTTCTCTGTCAGTTTATATCTTATTTTGAAGGGTGGGAACAATGTTACTTTTCCAATTCTAGCATCATTATTAAATAGAAGGATTTGATTACTCTTAAGATTACTCTTAACGTCCTTATGTCAACAGAAACATTCCTATTTATCTCTGTGGAGAGCCAAACTCAGCTGAAACAGGAACTTACAATAGCTGGAGGTTAAAGACAACATTTTCAAACTTGAATGTCTAAATGCAGGCACCAAAGTACCTAACACAAAGCAACAGCAGTGGCCAGCATTACTTCACTGACATTTAAGTTCAAATATTTTTCTCTGTGTGGCTTGTTCAAACTGACACCACTGAGCTGGAAAACCATGATTTTTTGTCATTTCATAGAAACTGCATTGTGTGATTACACAGACAAATTCTGAAAGTTTTATGTACTTGTAAAAGTCTACATTTTTGTCATGCCATTGAGAGCACAGCCACTGACATGAAAGAGAACTAAGTAACTCCACTGCATTGATAATGGGAGGCAATAATTGGGATTGCTGCTTCATTCCAGTTATAGTGAGCTGTTTGCATCTGAAAGGAAGTTACAACAGAAATACAATCACTGAGTTAGATTTACAGAAGGAATTGATAAGTAACTGACAATGGGAAGTGCTAATCCTCTACTTTATGGATACTCCTATTCTAAAATGTCAATTATAATTGATTGCCTAGGCAGTGTATACCACTGCTTTTAAAACAGAACGACCTACTTGTTTTGTCTACAGCTAAGAATTCTGACAACCTGACAGTCCTGTATATACTCGCCCAGAAGAAAATGTGTAGGGTTTCACATTTGACAAGTATTTTATTATGTTCTTGCTTTCTCAGTAACGTACACTTTCATCAGTTTTATAATGAACAACTTATCTGAAATGCACTGTTAATTATGAAGAGTGTTTTTGATTTATAGTGATATAAAGACCACTACTGTTAAAGTAGCTGTGGCTACCTGGAAGAGAATTTACTCTCTAAAACTAGAAAGAAGAAAATCCACATTTTTTTTGGTACTACACTAACAGTCAATTTAAGAGGTAGGATTTCAAGATAAACCAATAATTTTTAATCTTATTTTTATGAATAGGGAACATAATGTTGTTGGAAACACAAAGCAGTGTAAGGTTGCAAAGCTCAGGATTGCTGGTGACCAGCTGGTGACCAGAGCGGACACAGGGACTGGGTGAATACCCAGTGGTTTGTGTCGTGATGGCAGAGGAGGGACGCGAAGCAAGGCGGAGGCTGCACGGTCCCGTTCTGCTTTGCGCAGCTGCTTTCCACAGAAGTCATACAAAGCTGTAAGAAATGCTTTGTACAGCTGCCAACAGTTGACCACAAGGAAAAATGGCTTGACCACAGTCCCATCCACAAACTTTACATAACAATAGATAATGAGGTATAAATATTACCCTGATTTCATACCTAAGTTGGGGATGAGAATTCCGCAGCAAATCATAGGGACAGACTGACGGGTTTGTCTTCCTCACCCTCCCGGAAGGAATGCCTTTTGGCAACATTCATGACCTCGGCTACTCCGGGTGCTTTCCCAGGAGACCAAGCTTCTGATGGCAATCGTATTTTAGAGCTATATAGCAGTTCTGAAGCTTAGTGCATTTATCGCTGGCAATCTTAAAGAATCTGTGTCTGCTGCCTATGAATAAACTGTACTGTTGGTGCACTCGACTACTTCTCTTGAACGAGGCCAGACCTACAGGAGACAGGATGTTCACGCATCTGGCATCGTGCCTTTAGTCACGGCAATAATTGGCCTACCTATGAAGAGATAAATCCAACCACCTCTAGCCCCTCTAATCTCTGCGGACCAGCTAGAACACAAGGGGATTCATGTCTTACCAAATTTATCCATCACTACATGCAGCAGATGTCACAGTAATTTTCAGGTAGATTAAGGACTTTATAACCACAAACCTCCTCTTAACATTATTTTCCTATTCCTTTCTGCTTTGTCATACCAGCAAAATTAGACTTTGTTCTCTAAAGAACAATTTAAATATTCTAAATGCCAGAAAACTATATTTTCACTATAATACAAATACAAATTAGTTAGAAAAAAAACCCTTTATGTACGTATTCTTGAGAGGTTCTCTTGCAGCCTACCCCGTAATTTAGGATAAGCACTGACAAGAAGGGAGCTAGGATATCCCAAAACACCACAATATCAAAGAAAACCATTAATTAAATTAATAAAATCTGGCTTAGATTTTGACATGAATTAGATTCGGAGCACACTGTAGTTACGGTTTACCGTTTTTTTGGTTTCTTTTTACTCCAGAAATAAGGTCAAATTTCTTGGTAATAATTTAAAACAGACAATAAAGCTTTTCAGCTGGTATAAACTGCCATAGCTTTATTGACTTAAATTGATTTGCACCTGATTTACACTTCCTGCAGCCCCAGTCCATTTCCTCTGCAGCTGCTGTCACTGATCAATATGCACGCACTCTGCAGAGAAGAGGAAAGCAGGGGACCACACCAACCCCCTTGCCATTGTGTTCACCATGTCGCTGGGAGGCGGAGGCAGAAACCGAGAGGAAGAGACTGTAAGTTTCTTTCCTTTAATTGGAAGGAAAACCAAAATAAAAACTGCCAATACTCTAAAAAGTTAAGGAACATATGCTGTTCACAGTCAGTTGCCATAAAGGTCAGTTCACTTATCTGCATTGAGTTTAACTAGATTGTAATAGAAGGTAACGGGAAAGTTCTGAAATCCCTTGCTGATAGTCATAATTTTTCCCATCTGAAGTGTTGAAAATCTGTTTAGTTCCTCTCCCAATACATGCTATGCTTTACAAAATAATAAGATACTAAGTTACTTGTTTCTATTTGTTAAAAATAAATGTGTATAAAATCCCACATGAATTATGTGTTAAAGTAGAATTGCTTTTCAATTCAATCATCTCAGACATTAATTACTATAAAATACCAGCCTGAGGTAGACCTGAAAACAGGTTAGAAAATCTTGGGTCCAACATCCTTGACTCGACCCCCAAACTGAACATCCTTTTTCCATCTGAATTTAGTACTATGGAAGTTCAAGGATCAGCATTTCACTATACTAAAAATTGAAGAAATTATCTTTTTTGTGTGTGTAAGAACTACAAATAAACAAAACTTCTCGTATCTGAATTGACTACTTGTTGCACTGTCCTGGTTTGAGTGAGAAGAGAACTAATTCTGTTCAGTAATTTTACTTTTTAGCTCAGTTCTTTTAATTAACTGCACTTTCTGAAGTTAGCAGCCT
>WUAM01000143.1:10052276-10062713 GCA_024336885.1 Actenoides hombroni | reverse complement strand
TCCCCTTTGGGGAGGGAGGGGGATTAACAGAGAGCATCTGTTATAGGTCTAAGGGGCTGCCCTGACCCTAAACCGTGACATGCACACACGGGTTGTGTGCTAAGAAGAAACCCTGCTTCACTTGTGTCAGTCATGCCCGCGCACAAGCAGATGGACACACAGAGATAGGTGTGAGTACAGATAAAATACACACATACAAATATGCCACAAGAAGTGCCTCCACACACCAAGTCTCCTGAACTCTCAACTACATGATAAATTTGCCTTGATCTCTTCATAGTGTTTTTTGCAGTCTAGGTTTAACAAAATACACAATTACTGTAAAATCTTTTACTTATTTACTAGTTTCTAGGCCTTTAAAATTAATTTACATTTGTCTTAAATATTCATTGAGTCTATTTTAGGTAATAATTATCTTATGTTCTCTTGTCTTCTGATAGAATAATAAAATAATTCAGTGTGACATACTGCCTATCTTTACTCTGCTGTGGTCACATATTTAATGGTGCGAAATATGAAAGTTCATTCTATATTCATTTGTGATTATTAATTTAAATCTTCATTAAAATAATTATTTCAGCCCATTATGATAGCCCCTTAGAAACATCACAATAGAGACTTCTGCTGCAATTTTAGGCTGATTTTGTTCACCTCTGTTCCATCATAACAAGCTTCAGCACTTGCCTTTTTTTTTGGCAAAATTTTGTGGTAATTTTTTTTCCAATGGAATCAACCAAATAAAAGAAGGAAAAAAATAAATAAAATAAATCATCAAAACCTGCAGAACTACAAATCTCTTATAAATAAATTAAGAAAGAAAGAAATAAAATAATAGCCTTGCTGGATTACTAGAAAAGCCCACTTTCTGCCCCCGAGGATGTGTGTAGAGTTGCTGCTTTGGAGAGCTCCCACACGGCTCCAGAGGGACACACACTACACGGAGTGGGAGCTGTTGGTAGAACCAGGAGGGAGACCTGAACTGTCCGTACTGGCAGCCTGCTGCCTGTGCACTAGGCTGCCTTTTGTCAGGCCTTATTATGTTTCAGTAGTGCACAATCTTTTCATGTCATACAAATATGAATAATTGAAACAAATGTGATTATTCTTCTCTCCCTTTCTCTCTTGCACAGTGTATATAATGATTTATTAATGATTTTTTTGTTATAAAAATACAATTTAATCTGAACTATTTCTTGTTGAGAGAACTGTTACAGGCTGGCTCAGTGAGACTGATATATGAAGTGGAGGTATGATATGCAAGGATTTGAATGTCTCATTGAAAGACAGTGTGGAATAGGCATGGTAATGACACTGGGGACAGGAAGAGAACTAGTATAGATAATTTGTCAATGACTTCCAGGTTCTGATGCAGCCACAAATTTGATGGAGGTGAAAATCTGTCACATTGCTCTCCTCCATCATCACTAAAGCAAGGTAGATTTAGATTGGATGTTAGGAAGAAGTTACTTACCATGAGAGTGGTGAGACACTGGAAAACGTTGCCCAGAGAAGTTGTGGATGTCTCATCCCTGGAAGTGTTTAAGACCAGGCTGGATGGGGCTCTGAGCAACCTGGTCTAGTGGGAGGTGTCCCTGCCCATGGCAGGGGGGTTGGAACTAGGTGATCTTTGAGGCCCCTTCCAACTCAAGCCATTCTATGATTCTGTGATTCCATGACCCCTGATACAGAGCTCACCAAATGATATTAATAGGGGAGGTTGGGCTTCCAGTAAATGTACCTCCAACGTTAGCGTTTGTCCAACCTGCCATTTCAGATTGCTAAAACTGTTCCTAACCTCCAGATTATTGATAAGCGTGTTGTTCTTTTTTAAAAGAGAACCAAAACAACATAATTTTAGAGGCAGAGAAAAATGAATATTAGTAAACATTCAGTGCATGTCAAAAAACACTGAAGAGTTAAAAAATGGAAAAAGCCCTGGGTAACATTTAAGAGATGACTGCTTCATGGCAAGGTAATTCTGTAGCTCGGACAGAAGAGCAGAACTCCTTATTTCCAGCTCTGCCTCTGACCTTCAGGCAATTCATATGCTTCTATTTTGTCTTCCACTTGATACCAATCTTCTCTTTGCAAAAGAGATTGTGTTTTTGCAGTGTGCTTGCACTGTGCTGAGCACAGTCAAGCCATGAATTCGGCCCTGGCCTCTGAGTGCTGCATGAATAATGGTAATTGGAATACAGCTTCTTCATTTCAGAACTTTAGAGGTCCTTTTGGAAGACACAGAATAACACAGATTTAAAAAGAATAATGCCTATAAGACTCAATTATAAATTACAGACTTGATGCAGAAACTATTGAACACAGTTGAGTGTCCTGTGATGTTAGTACAAATGATTGGAATTGCCTCTTCAGGCATTACAATCAGTGAATCAATGAATAGTAATGCGATGGGCTTGCTTTCTTATGTTTCCAATTAAATTCAAATTGCATTAGTTTGGGTTTTTTTAATATCATAAATGCATTCTTAATATATTATATTGTTTGCAATGCGGCCAAGCTAACGCCTGAGGAGAAGCCTCTTTCTTTAAAGGATCATTTTCCTCGGAGAGCTCAATTTTGCAGACTTAACATTAAATTAACTTGAGGTTTTGGGCTATTTTTCCTGTTCTTAAACCAATCAACATTAATCTCCATAACGATTCCACTGAATAACTGTATTATCTAAGTTTTAATAGGGCAATATTTAGTATATTGAAAACGTTAAATCAATTCCAGTTGGGAAGTCCTCCACTGAACAACTGTAATATCTAAGTTTTAATAGGGAAATATGTAGTATATTGGGAATGTTAAATCAATTCCAGTTGGGAAGTGAAATGGTTAAATAATGTCACTGACTGGTGAGTGATGTAGGTAAGCCAATGACAGTAATTTCCCCCAGACTTCTGTACCTGTATTCTGAGCCTTTGTAGAACAATGCACATCTTCAGCTTCAACCTACCATCCCTTGGAGTCTATTAAGAACATTCAGGTGAATATTTATTTCCTCCTTTCTTATTTTTAAACTTCTGATCTAAAAGAATCAGAGTTTTCCCATAACTTCTATCTGGCATAAAACCCAAAAGCTTTGTGCTTTTCTGGGTACATCTATGTTTATATTGTCATTCATCATGGCAGAGATGTGTGGAAATAGCTCCATATTTCATTTTGTTGTATCAGCACAGTAGTAATGGGAACATCTTTGACTCAATTCCCTATTTTAATGGAATTGTGGTTACCCTCTATCTCAAGGTTTCAAAACTCACTTCATGCTCACAATAACTCTCAGGCTGGATGATACCAGCCACTTTTTATTGCTCTATTCAGAATAAAATATAACTACAAATGCTATGCTTTTAATGCTGTGCACATCACCTGTAGTCTGGTAATTTGAGCACTGGAGTTCTTTGTCATCTTTATACATTTGAGATGCTCCTTTGTTGAAATACCAAGGGAAATTTGTATTTTTAAGGCAAGTAATTTACTTAGAAGTATATGAATTGCATATTGGGATTTAATAGTAATTTAGAAAGTATCAGAGTAATAAGATTAAAATAGGAGAGCATGTGAAATATAAGACTAGAAAATAAATTATCCTGAGTTAAAAATAGAAGTTATTTTTTTATGGTGTGAGGCAAGAAGGTAAAAAAGCTGCTAAACTGGTTGTAGGTAAAAACTGGTAAATGCTATTGAAAACTGTGTGGAAAACCTGTGAGCATGTGGTAACTTTTAAATGCTGTAAAGTCATTTTTTGGTCCTGTGCTTTGAAAGGACACCAGTAACTTGAAATGAATGTGGGTTGTTTTGGTTGTTTTTTTTTTAGTTTTACCATGATGCATCCATATTTCTTGGAATAAATACAGGGTTGCTTATCTATCCATCTGCAACTATATACTGAGACCCTTTATTGAAGAGATTTTTATTCTTCTGTGGGGAAGACAGCAGACACCTCTAGAGGAACAGCGGGGAAGCTTGTAAACCAGAAAGGTAGTGTGAAATCACTTGAACAGAAGAGATCACTTGCTGTAAAGGTCTTGCTCCTGGGTCTTCTGAAATACTCATCAAATTACAAGTGTTGTTGGTATCACCTAGCACTTGATCATCCCATGTATTTTTCATCAGGATTTAAATGGACATCTCTTAGTGCAGAGAGGCTTCTAAATTAGCTGAAACCTAATTAGAAATCCATTTGGTACAAACTCACAGTAAGTTGCTAGGTGTGATTCATAAAAATCACATGACGTGTCTCTGCTGGGCATTATCGGTACTTTTCTTGCACACTTTGAAAAATGAAATGTAGCTCATTCTTATTCCAGAGCACTGGGCCAGCCCTGGTATGATAGCAGTGATACTGCTTAGATGACCCAGGAAAATGCACATGGAAAATGCACACTTCCACCAGCTGAGTATGTTCTATCACCTGGATGCACACTGAGGAAGGAAAACAGGAAAAAAGCAACCCACAAGCTCCAGCCCTTTATAAGGGAGACTGCCAATGACTCACTGCATCGGTTGGAACCAGACATATCACCATTATATGGCTGTCAAAAGACTTGTCAGGGAAATAATTAACTAGTACTTTACTGGGAAAAAGAATCTTAAAAATGTTGCTGCCCAGAATAACCATAAGCATGTTTAGCATTCAGATCAGAATTCTTCTGTTAATAATTTTTCATGTAAAATCCTGGCTCTTGGAAGCCAATGATAACGGATCCTTTAAGCTGAACTGGGCCAGACTTTGATGTAAATAGTTTTAATGGGCCTGTTGGACAATATTAAAAAAAAGTAAAATCAGTGAAAGGGTAATAGATATTAAGTTGCTTTCTGATATACCCAAGACAATTTTCTGTGGCTTTTTTTACACCATTAAATGAAATTAAATTCAGGAACCCACTAGAAAAGTGCTCCCTTGTGCTACAGTCACTGATTATTAATTTAGTAAGATGAGAAAAATAAGTTATTTTCTCCTTCAAGTTTTTATTTTCTTATGATATAGAAGACTGGTTAGAGAACCAACTCAAAAGCTTTAAAAGTAACTACCCTGAGTGCTCATGTATGAGTTTCTGAGGTAGGTAAGAATCAGCTGTAAGCATCATTTCCACTGTCTCAAAAATTCCCAGTTCCACCTGTGGAGCTGACTCACTCCCCCCTCAAGGAAGGAAATGTCCAGGTTAAACCTGCCTGGATGGAGCAAATGAAGAGCTCACTTAGCACTGCAGTGGCAAACAGCATACTGCAGGTGTTCATCAAGTACCACCAAGCAACAGGAGATGATTTTGAAGGGCTGGTTCTACATCACTGGGCAAGACCTCTTTCAGGACAGACTGTTTAACAAGAGGAAATGGCCACAAGTTGTGCCAGAGGAAGCTCAGATTAGATATTAGGAAGAATTTCTTTACTAAAAGAGTAGTTAAGCATTGTAACAGGCTGCCCAGGAGTCACCACCCCTGGAAGTGTTCAAAAACACGTAAATGAGGTGCTTCGGGACATGGTCTGGTGGTCATGGAGGCGTTGAGTAGAAGGTTCAACTGTATGATCTTGGAGGTTTTTTCCAACCTTAGCGATTCTATGATTCCATGATATTTCTGAGGGTCCTCTACTACTCCCATGATCTCCTACTTCATTTGCTGAGGATAGGGACCAGGTGGCATAAAACTGAGCTGTACATCACTTAGGGATTCAGACATCTTGTATAAATCTTCAGTAGCTTTAGATGGCAAGTAAGTGCTTATTTTTTAGGGTTTTTTTCATATGTTCAGCAGAACAAAGCCTTTTGGTCCAGCTAGTGTGTACTTCACGGTTCCCCAGGGATGTACATTCATTTACACCTTGTAGGATAACACATTTTCCTTTATTTTTGTAAAGGTCTCCTGACTTCACACAGTGCTAAGCTACTGCATAAACTACTGGATCCTCCCAGCTCCTAAGATGATCATCAGATTGAGGAATCGGGTCCCACTCAAGCTGTGCAGGTGCATTAGCACCATGGAAACCCAGCCTGCTTCTTCCCAAGGGGGTGAGCACAAGGAGAGGACAGAGTCACAGCTTACACACAAACCAGCCACTTCCGATGGAAGGCAGAGCTGCAGACAGAAAGCCTGGGGACCCTTCTGCATTCCCATCTCTCTGCAAAGCCATCACACAACATTTCTTGTGTGGGAAGCATAAAGCCAGATTAAAATGCATTTAATTAATATTCCCTCCCCCTAATTAGTAATAATCGATATCATTGTTTAAATGGTTGATTGGAGGTTAGTTTAACTCAGTTGCTTCTCTTCCTTCTGAAATGACGGTTGCTGATTTCCCTCCTGTTCCTCCCCCTGCCTTCAGAATGTCTTATTTCACAGGAGCCAGTCAGCAGGGAAGCAGGTCTACCACGCATACATATTTTAATAGCAACACTTCTGGCAAAAGCTAAATGTCGAGATGCGCTGCAGTTGTATAGCCAGTTGTGTGACATTCTCACAGCCAGCAAGTACATTGATAATTAATTCAGCTTTAAAGGATTTGAGTCAGGCTTTCAACTCATGAAAATCAATGCGTTTCTACCACAATTGAAGCAGCCATGCCTATTTACCTTCTTTGCAGGTAAGGTTTTACCTAGACCTTTGTAATAAATTTGACATTTACATTTTAAACATCATAAATCCACAAAAGTGTGTCCTTAACTTTGCCAGAATGTTTCAGTATCATGTAGGGGTCAAAATGCTCATGCCCTAAATCACGAAAACAATTAGCCACTAGACTTTTTGAGGTCATCCATGAGCAGGAAAGTAATTAGTTCTAGATCTTCACAGATAAAAAATTAGCTGCCAAAATGCACAGATGGAATTTTCAAATAATGCTTAATAAGGTAAGATGCCTAGCTCATATTGATTCCTTTGAAAATCTGACCTTTAGAGCTTAATTTTAAGCTTCCCCATTATGGTTTAAGAGTGTGTGAAAACTTAAGTATGTGCTTGAATGCATTTCTTGTAGGAGGATTCTTCTGTAGACCAAATCTGAAATATAGTCATTTTAGGCCAAGAGATAGCAAAGGCAGCAAGCATCCTGATCAAAAGGGATTTTGTTGGTGTGTTTTGTGCAGCAGCAGGCTGAACAATGCCCATTTCCAATTGAGATTAGCTCAGGGGGAAGAGCTTTCGAATGAGTTATTTCAAACGCATACACGTGTCATTCCAAAAGAAAAATATCTACCCCTGGCTGTGGTCTGTGAAGCAAGATGGATTGCTAGTCCCTTGATAAAGCTCTGTGTTTCTGTTTAACTCAGTTCTTTTCTACTTTGCTATGCTTATCTTCTGTTCTCATAGCCTGTGACCCCCTGCAGTGGAGCTACTAAATATCCACGGTGAGGTAAAGGAAAGAGTAATGTACAGAAACAGAGTAAAAGTTTTCAGAAACTCAGGATAAATTAACTTGGCTATGTGGAGAGGAGGGAGTTCACTGTTTAATGAACTATTATCTTGGATTCTTGTGGCCTAGCATAAACTGAAATTGCTACATTGTTCTTTAAATTGACCAGCGTGGGGCAAAATATGGCCTTTTGCTAGTGTGTTTTGACCTTAAACATCCACCGTGCTTCTCTGAGTTCACCCTGGAGATCAAGTGCACATTTCTTTTTCGTACTGCATGTTTTCCAGTTCTCATTTTAGAGAACCCACCCAGGAATAATAATATATCACTGTGCGAACACAAAATAAATGTTTCCTTAGTGGCAGGAATATGAATGAGATGCACTGTTTAGCATGTACTACCTATTAAGCGAACAAATATATCTCCTGGAAATTTCTAGTCTCTTTGCAAGGCACTTTTTAATTCTAAAAGGTTGGTTTTAACATACGCAAGTTTGAACTCTGACTTTATCTGTCTGATCCACTTTCACTAGTCATACCTGCAGCCAGCTGACTCTATCTGTATGTGGGTATACGGAATCAGCCATTGTGCTGTGCATATCCTACAAGATGACCAAGAAAAGAATGTTAGCTTGGGAATTTTCTTATGCAATTGAACCATCATGGGAAAAAAAGTCAGCTAGAGCCCATAGAAAAGCAGCCTCCTTGGCTAGGATGGCTGTAAAAGAAAACTCATGACAGAAGAAGTGGATAGAGCATGTGGGGGTTAGGGCTGGCTTTCAAAACTGGTTTCTGTGGTGAAATCCAGAAAGGAATAACCCCTAAAGCCACAGACCTCTGTAAGCAGCAGTCTGCCTTCTGTGGCATGACAGAGAACAAGTCTGAAGGCTGAGAAGGAAAGGCCATCTGAAAGAACTGAGGAAAACACCGAAAGAGCTCTGAGACTGTTAGGGATGCTGGAGGGAACCTGCCATTGTTTTTGCCCATATGTTTTACTGTCAGTGGGAATTTGTGAAATTTAATGTTAATCTTCCAGTCTGGGATTTATGGCTGGTAAGGCCACTGTTACTGAGAAATTATGTAAGACAGGGGAATTGTATTCATCATTTTCAGTAAAGGAATAGAAAAAGAAATTCAAGACAGTAAAGGGTTTGGGGTTTTTTTTTTCTGCTTGGTGGGGTTTGGGATTTTTTTAGCAATGCAAAAAATGAGATTATGGTTATATCTACCTACCTAGATCCAGTTCAAGGATTCATCTCATCCAGGTAAAGATGTTATATAAATAACTTACAATTTTAAAATAAACTGAAGATAGATCAAGAATAAAAAGTATTTTGCAAGATACTCGGTTAACCTCAATCTTATGCAATAGGTGAATTTCTTTCTCTAGAGGGATGCAAATTGTCTACACTTGTACAGTCTCTGTTGTATTTAATGAAGAAAAATCTGTTTATTCCTGGGTGTTGGCAGTGTACCTTGAGCATCCGTAAAGAGACACACTATTAAGTTTCTAAAATGGTGTATGAGAGAGTTAGCTTCTAAATCCTGCCAAAAGGGGGCCGAAAGTTTTTTCAAGATGATCCTTTGAACTACAAACAAGACAGGATACATACAGTGCACAGTTTGGGTTTGTACTTGATTAGCTTTTTACCTAAGTGGAAAGCATGGAGCTTTGTACTTTTTGCAAGCCTGCCCAGAAAGCGATTAAGACAATGCAGATTTTACAAATGCAATACTGAAGGTGCTAAAACATCTTGCAAGCACTTTTGCATTATATTATTCATGTTTCTCCTCTGCCTGTAAAGAGTGCAAAAGTACTTACTATGGAAATGCGACAACAACGGAAAAAATGCCACTGATGTTAAATCTCTTTTGGCTATGTAAAGCTTGGAGAGAATTATTCTGACATGAATCTGAGAAGTTTTTAATGTAATGAATTTTCCGTCCAATACAGTACACTTCATTCTTTTTTATGGATTGAAAGATTTGTATTTTCTAACCCAACTTGTTCCTTGGAAAAGAAACTCTATTCATGGGTTTGACTGGCTCTTGCATATATCTGAAATGTTTCCCCAGCATTGCAGATTACTTTGTGAAAGACCCTTTCACGTGTTGCACATTCTTATTACCTGTATTGTCACTGTGAAATGTGAGGAGAAAATCTGGATCAAAAATTCCTTTCAAAAGAATGTAGAATGAAAGAGAAAGGAATAGAAAATAAAGTAGGCTCTGGTACCTTTACTGCTTACAGTGAAACACATATACATGACAGTTTTGATGGAATTCTAATGCAGATTTATTACTGGAATCCACTGCTCGCTATAAAATGCAGTCAAAAGAACAAATAAAGAGCAATGTGTAGGAAGTACAGATGTCAGATAGTAAAATGTCTCTTTCTAAAAGTCTGTCTTTTTCACAAGCCCTTTCATGAACTTTTTATGAAGTTTCTGGAGTAGACCAAAATAATTAGGAAAAAATGACCTTGAGGTTTATGCTGTGTTCAGAACAGTGACTTGTCCAATCACTGTAGGAAAGGGTGGCAGATTGTGATTGATGTTTTCAGAAGAACTACAAAGTGAAGTGTATGAATGGTACCTTAGCTTTCTAACCATGTATGACAAATGCAGGCACTGCAAGAAGCTCTTTATCCCCAGATGCTGTGAAAGCTCACAGCAAATTTCATATGGATGAGCCTATGAGAAGACTATCTAAAGATCTAATCTAAAATCTCATTTTCAGAGTTGATTCTGCTGTTTCAGAAGAGAACATATCCCTGAATATAAATCTTATATCAGGAGGATTAGGACGTCAGTGATTAATATGAATTTCATTTTTAGACATGTCGTGGGATTTCTATGGCATATATAAAACACTGAACTTGTTGAACAGCATGTCCCTTTTCAATTACAGTTTTAATGAAGAAATGACTTTTACAAGGAAAACCTCTCATGAGCTTAATATCATAAAAAGCTGCTTCTCCCTCACACCCCCCCCCCCCACAACAACAACAAAAAAAAAAAACCAAGGAAATCACCACTATCTTGACACAACAACAAAATAACCCTTATCTGCCCAAGCTTCATCTACTTTT
>WUAM01000143.1:10027396-10052266 GCA_024336885.1 Actenoides hombroni | reverse complement strand
TTCTACAGCAAAACCCCCCTGCACCTAAATCCACAAAAACCTCCTCTCTCCCACCCCCCCCCCCCCCCACAAAAAAAAAAAAAAAAGAAAAAAGAAAAACTCAGGTACATTTGGTTGCTCTTGAAGAAACAATAATATTTTCATTATCTTGCTAGGCTGCATCATATTTTATACTGAAGTGAACCAACTCCTGTCTCTTCTACCTTTATTTACCCCCCTGTAGCTGCACTAGCATCTCAGGAAATGGAACTGTTTGAGTGAAGTCTAGTGACAGGCTTTAGAAACAGATCAACTGGTAGTTTGTTACATAAATCCCATTCAGGGTCAAAAGGGTTTGAGTATCTTGTCAGTCCTATAACTGGCTTTTAAGTTTAAAGCAATCTGTGTATACAACAGTCCACCCCAAAGCTTTTAGAATGAGGCTGGGGCTAGTGAAAGGCTGCTCCAGTGCTAAGCCAGATAACCTCTCTTAATGGCAAGAAGAACGATGCAGAGCACCAGTCCGCTTCCCAGCATTACCACCCTTAATTTTCTTCCGGAGATGTGTGACAATACTTCAGACCTGTCAACTTAAAAAACATTCTCTGTAGTCTGGGACTTTTAGCTGAGACTTTCCAGAGCAGTACTAATTTGTGCATGCTCCTTATGCAGGCTGCAGGTGCTCCCCAAAGGAAAGAGACCGAAACTCCTACTCAAGTTTATGTGCATGGACAAAAAACTTTAAGGAATAAAAAGATTTCATCTCCCTTAGGGTAACCCAAATCTCTGCCACATATGTATGTTGTATTATTATTTTTTGAGTGGTATTTTATCATATTCAACAATTTCCCTCACCTCTTACCTTTGTGTGCAGTGTGTAAATTAATATGAAACACAAAACATAAATTCCCATTCTAGTGCTTTCCATTCACTGTAATCCCATACATAAATACTCTGCACTGATTTCTTCGAGCCCCTCTTTTCTTAGCCCATCTGCACTTGAACCCTCATTTTGTTAAATTAACAGGTAAGTGAAGATGGAGAATGTTTTCAGCTATGGGAAATGTTATCACAAGGAAAGGTCATCAGTTTGCCCCCTGATGAATTGTCCACTGAATTCTGTAAATACAGCAAAATCAATGTTTTTGATCAGTTGGTTAAATATTTTAAGCTTTATTTCACTGTCTGAAATTTTGAACACTTATCTTCCTTGAAAATCAAAATTAATATGTTTGAGTGAAAAATCCCTCTTTGGAAAATGTTAGTGATAAGAACACAGTACACAGTTATGAAAGTGATAAAGGTCAGGTTCCTGTGGTCAGAAAGATATTGAAACTTACAGTCATCATTTCATAAATGGTGCTGGTGTTCGAATGTCAATCACCAGGGAGTTATGATTCACGTCTCTTTTCAATACATTTTGCTCTGATCACAATGTAAGAAACCAGGAAAACTGCAGGACTACTTTTCCACATAATGTACTGAAATTGCCTTTGAAAATACATGCACAAAGTGCACACGAATGGTTTTATTTTACAGTACTGGCTCAGATGTAAATGTAGAATGGACACCACATACACAGAAATCCTTCGAAAGGAATCTAAGCATTTCCCAGGTCTTCTTTTTAACCATCAGTAGCAATTTGATTTTTATTTGATAAATAAAATATAAAAAAACCCTTATGCTTGGTTCAAAATGACCACTTCTATTTTTCAACTATGTGAGGGTTTCTCCATACAAAAAATTTTTCTGTCTTCCTTGTAACAGGAGAGCTATTTGGATATATAATTTTTATCTGGGTAAAGAATGCTTTTTTTTCTACCAGAATAGTTACGAAGCTGTGTTTTCATTCAACCCTGAAGGCTTGTTTTTTCTTCTGGACTCTATCACTCAGCATCTGCTCTGATTCCTCCCCACAGGTGCCCCCAGTGCATTGTGGGGACCATAAAAACCCACTGGGGAATTGCAGTGACTTCTCTAGGCTCAAGATGCCTGACTCATAAATCCCTACTGGTGCTCTCTTGTTCAGGCTCTGGTTCTCATTTTTATTGGGCTCAGAATGGATTAAGAATGGATTATGGGCTCACAATAAATTATGGAGTTAAAACAGCAAATGGTTCTTTAATGTAACTTCAGTACCACCTATCACATGGCACTACTGAAACTTAACACAGTTTGCTCAGCTCATTCATGAGATAAAAAGTACTTTTATAAATAGCATTTTCTGTGGTCACTGTATCTCTCAACTGTGTATGCAAACAGTGCCAAAAGCTTTTTAATTCCTTCTTTCTCCTTCTTAAATACTATGCAAAGCTCTGTGTGCTCTGGGCCTGACATGTGGTGAAACATCACTGTGTGCATTTCAGGTGTTTTTTCAGCAGTCCCTGTGGTGCTGAGAAAAATTTCCATGCTGCTTTAATGGATGACATTTCTCTGTAAGGTTTCCTTGAAAATTACCTGTAGAAAAATAATTGCTCCATCTTCAGTCTGATACAACTTCTGACAATGTGCAAATGTTCAGAAAGCAATTAGTAGTCAAGTTTGGCAGGAGGGAAGGGAATAGAGCTCTCTGTTGACTACATAAACAGAGAAAGTCAACTGTTTGAGTTTGCTGAGGCTTGTGGAAGCATCTAGTTGCACAATAGCCATGCTTAGAGCTGTATTAGTTGTTAACACAGACATTCATTGTTATTTCTTCTTGTCGAAACATTAAATCAGCTTTGCAAATTGTCACAAAAAATTATTGACCCTAGCCTGAAGACTCGGATGGATGGTTTTAACTATGAAAATAAATTTCATATCAACATTTAATATATTATAATTTAATATTTCTATTCATTGAGTTGTTGGAAAAATCTTTTCATTACAAACCCTCCATCCAAGGCCTTAATGCTGAAAAAAATCATATAAAAAGAATCTTAAGAATATATTTGCTAAAATAGTGTGCTTTTAATATGATAGTTTTAAAATCAGTTGTATGACATAATGTGACTTGCTCCTTCAAATTTTGACACTTAGGAGTATCAACATCATGTGCTCTACCTACTTTACAGCAAATAAAGTGTTGTTTCCCTACAGCATTAATAGTTATATATACATATATACACACAAATATACATACACAGTTTTAAAAAGTAATTCTACACATTTTTGTCATTCAAAAAGGTTCTCAGTGACAAATCTTAAGGGTCATCCTGGATCAACATTGATAAAAATATGAATTGCAATACTAAAATACAAATTTTAAGCTGGATTTCAAGGGTAACATGTTAAATGGAAGCTACTGTCATACCAGAAATAGTGTAATAAGTGAGGTCCTTAGCAATAACCCAGATGAAAAGGTTTTCTGTAAAGAACAACAGCTAGAGTATTACTGAAGATTTCAGAATGGACAACTGGCAGATGGCAAGAAATCCTGGAGTCCTGATGGGTGTCTCTGGATTTTTTTTAATTAAAGACAGACGTTCTTTCAACTCTGTAATCAGATTTGAATCACAAATTTGCTGGATTTTTTTGTGAAGTAGCATAATTATGCCCTCAGTTTGGACAGCCATCAATTTCCTACATTCTATGGGTATTTCTTTTATAACTTCTTTGCTTATTCCCTGTGTGGACAGCCTGTGGTCTGTCTGACTGTCTTCCTGAGATAACATGGGACACACTTCCAACGGCTTCTGTAACTTGGTTTTGAGCTCTAGCTCTTCTCAGAACTGCTTGGATTTTCTGATCATGTTCTTTCACTGTTTTATCTGACATAAATAAGTCTCGCCTGCTTCCTTTTTTTTTCTCCAAAAACAAATGGATATTGACAGTTTGTTGGCCAAACTTATTCCTGCTCCCAGGCATCACATGTGCTCCTTTTTCTGCTTCCTCTGTCTTTCCTACTCTATAATCCCAAGGATACGAAACATTTGGGGTAACTGGATTTTTTTACAGCGCTATTCTCTGCTCATTTTGGAATCTTTCTGTTCCCTGGAAGAGACGCCCTAACATTTTCCTAAGTATTTCAGTACGTTGTCCTTCCTAATGTGTCCAGAGGCCTGGCACATTTTTATTCATTTCTACTTTATCCTTCTAATAAATACACTTGTTATTTATTTCTTCTTTTCCTTCCCTCTTCCTTCCCCAGTTTATTAAATATTGGCACATTTGGCTGATGTGCTTGGTTTGGGGGCAGAAGCTTACAATTTGCAAGCTATTCTTCCATCCATGTACCTTAAATACTGCCCAGGGCTGCTCTGCCAGGGCTAAGCATGGGTTTGAGCACTGCACTTTCCATGGCACCTGTTTCATACTTCACTAGAACTCCTCCTCGGTTGGACTCTTGATGGAGTTTCTTGCAGCCTTTACTTCTTTTTTCCAAATGTCAGGCAGACACTTATCCTTTGGAGACGACCACAGCATAGGAACTTTATGTGGTGTCTGACACTGATTCAGACTCTTAGCTCCGCTTGCCTGACTGTTTGGGTTCCTTTGTGTTATCAGGTACATCCACAGTATGACTATTGCCTGTTTCCCTCAACCCTTCTGCTTACAGAGGAACTGGGCAGGAAGAAGACTGGTGCTCTTGCTCGCTAAATAAACTGAAGATGTTTTTAATTCTGTATCTTTCCAACATCCTGTGAGATTTAGTCTGGGATCCCAGTGACTATAGGGCCTCTTTTTCTGTTATTTTTAACCTTTCGAGATTTTAAGACTGATTCTATAACTTTAAATAGTAATCAAACTTTTCTATTCATCAGTAAACTTTCTACTTACTGTAACAGCAATTTATTCTGCTTACAGTCCTCGTTGTATTCAGTTTCTAACTATATCTTTGCATTACATCTATATAAAACATTAGTTTCTTTCATAGTTGTTTCTAATTGTTTGATATTTACCCTTTCTATGTGAGTTGAATGAAAATTACTGAAATCACCATGCTCTTCAGAACAAAACATCATGGGTAAATAAAGCATGAACAGCTTCCTTTTTTTTCTCATACAACCTCCTGGCAGGTACAAAATAATTTGCTTTTTTATTGCATATTTAAGTAAAGTCAGTCAGATTTGAACCCCTTCAATCATCTGCTCAAAGTCAAGGAACCTGACAGAAATCTTCTTACAGTGCCTAGTATCAAGCTGTTCATCATTATTTCTCATTGGAGCTGTTTCACAATGGACCATAAATACAGAAATTTCCTCTGAAGTTCCACTAGTAGAAGTACTTTCATATGCTGTGTTCTGCCTTGGCACACAGGGAGAAAATTGTCTCCTATGTCCTCTCCCAGGCCTATTGCTGATGGCCCTAAGGAATCCCACCTGAGAAATCATAATGTTAATTCCTTTAACAGGACTTCAGTCCTTCAGTCTTTTACCTTCCTTGGCCTTTACAGATGAGTTAATATTGTGCTTGCATATTTAGTGACAGGCCCTCACTGATCTCTGTTCTTCTTGTATCACACTTTTGCTCCAAATCTGGGAGGTAGCCCCCCTCTCTCTTACTTGCTTACTTGCTTACTGATGGTTATGCTCACCTTCTCCTCACTCTTTTTTACTTCCAGGTAATGTAACGTAGTCAATTCAAGCCTTGTCAGCCACATACCTGCTAGTCCTACCAGTCTGCCTGCACACTTCCTTTCTTGTCAATAAAGATGAATGTATCTCAACCTGTAATTTTTACCTATAAATGGACTTTAATCCTGCAAGTTGCATCATGCTAGTGAATTGAGTCATCCTTAAGAATGCCAGCTGATCCCAATGGGTTTTATGTCTTACAAACATAAGCATCAGCTTTCACAGAGCCTCCTGAAGACCTGTGCTTACCTAAGATGACGCTATCCCTCACATCATGCTGAGGTAAGAGGTGAGATTTTACTTACAGCACAAAGTTGAGATTCTGAAAGTCCAATTTTTTTTTTTTTTTCAGTTCATTTGTCTAAAAATAAGTTCTACAAGAATTTCTTCTTATGTGTACTACATGCATACATGGGTAGAGGTATTTACTCAGAATCTGTGGAGAAAGGAAGTGGAGGAAGATGGCTTTGATTGTGCTCCTCACACTCTCAGTGTCTGACCTCAGAGCTGCCAAGCTCTTTCATAAGGCATGAACACTTTAAAAATTTGATACTTAAGCAGAAGCTCCCACAGATGAAATGATATCTCTGCTAGCACGCACACACTTGCTCTGTCATTCAATCCATACATGCTGTATTAAAGTATTCAAAGTTCAGACAAATCCATCAGCCTAAAAGAAGTGTGATGAGACAAAAGGTCTGGCCTGGTACAGAAGCCTTCACTCCTCCGAACAGAAGCCCAATGAGGACAGAGAAGACAGGGAGAATTACCATAGACTCCCTGAAACCTGTGCTAAATTTTGCTTGTAAGTGTTACATGAAAAATTTAAAAGTACACTTTCAAAAATGTATGGGGCTTTCACAGAAAACTTCTCAGTGACACTAATGGCCATCACATGACTCATTTCCCACACACGGCTTGAAGATCCATCCTGTTCTGTGCTGCACACTGTCTGGTGCCATTGTCATCATTACAGCGTTACAGTGCTTTAAGCTCTGAGTCACCTTTCCCATGACTGACTTGTTCTTTACTTACACTCTTGTTTGTTTCTTTATAATTTAAGGTTTTCAATGGAGTTTTACTCGCCTGAAAGTTTCTTGGGTTGCTTTGGTTTTTTTTTTCTTCTTTCTCTCTTTAAAAACCAAATGACTTTAGAAGCACCAAGCTCGTCACTCACGGCTGTTCACAGAGACAGGCAGTTTCATTAAAGGGGCAAACATAAAGAATGTGTCATTTTCTAAACACTGTAACTGTTACTTCTGGTCAACCACTCCTTTTGCTGCTCTTGAGGTCAATAAACCCAAGGATCTCTGTCTGATGACGAGGTTCAATATTGCCATACAAGACTCCTTTTTTGTTTGAATGCAGTCAGGATTTACCAGGTGTTGTGATTTCATATGAGAGCTGTAGCATAAGTCATCTCAATTTGATATTTCATTACTTAATTGGAGGGCTTATTGCATATCAACTACTTCTTCTACAAAAAAAAGTTAAAAATTCAGGCCAGTCAGGTATTTGATTGTGTTCCATTGGCCAGACATGCACCTCTTCACTGCAATCACGAAAAACACATCTCGTGACTTTATGAATGGGTGATGTTTTAAAGGAAAATTTATTCTTAAAGTGAGCAAGATTTTCAGAATCAAGTTCTCCCTATTTTGCCAACTCAAATACTAAGAAGAAAAGAAAATCATCTTCTAAAAGGTTTCATGAAAGACAGGTTTTTTAAAAGGAAATGAGGTGGGTTCATTGTTTATTTTTTTTCAGTTATGAATGACAACTTGGAAGACTTCAAAGGGCATAGGCAGGTCTTCCTCCACTGCCATGCAGTTATGTTTAAATCCCAAGACACAGGTAGTATTAGATGACTTAAGGTTTTATTAGCTGGCTTGGGCTGACAGTCTCAGTAGGAGACAATGAAAGAATGAAATGGCATCAAGAGACAGAGGAAATGTCCTGTCAGCTGAGAAGCAGGGCACTTGGTGACACGTGTGAGGACTCTGGCTACCCTACAGCATGTGGTACCACACAGCAATACCCCCAGTGTCAATACAATGAATTTATGCGTAAGGCAACTGAAGTTCCAGTGCCTGAATTTTAACAGTACTTGGAGAATGTGAAGACAGCTCCTTTTTCCAGTTCCTCTCCTGGCACCAGGCTGATAACTGCTTCCCACTCCGTCACCCCAATGACACCAAGAAGAAGAAAAGCCTGAACTCTCAACAGCCCCAGAAACATGGTGGTGAAAAAGGATACCCTTAGAAACCCAGCCTGGCATTTCAAGATGTGGATTTTAAACATTTCGGGAATTGCAGAGGGAAACAGATCTTTTCAACAAAGTGGCTACCTTTTGGTCGCTTAGAATTCTCCACTCAAGAATAAGAATGAGGTGAGCAAAGCTGATGAATAGGGTAAGTTACTGCCAACAGAAGTGCCAGCTCATGTGCAGCAAGCATACCCAAAAGATATTTTCTCCTTCTTTATTCAGGGGATGTAAATTGTGCTTTAGAAGCAAAGATTTCTATGTGTGGTGGGATGGCAAAGAATCCAGAACTTTCAAACCCAGGGAGCCTTTGAAAGCTATTTTAAAAATTATTTTTTCCTGCAGGGTTCTACTAAGCTTAATGAACCTAGTGGGCTTGGCAGGCAGTCCTGCTGGCTCCTGCAGCCTGTGGGAAGTGTGGTTACTCTGGAGCTCATCCATCTCCATGTCACATCTCAAAGCAGCAGCTCTACCAGATGTGCTAATGGAGCAGCTCTGCCAGGCCAGTTGATAAGCACTTACATTTTTAAATTCTTTGCCTGCTAAATTACCTCTATGCACTTAAAGCTATACACACACACCCCGCACACACACTAACAGGCAAGTCACCTACAAGCCTAGCAAGCATAACAGTGCTAAGATGAAGGCTTCTCAAGCCATTTGCACATCCCTTGCAAATCCCAGTTCAAAGTAGGCATTTCATTAAATCTGTATCGAAAATATCTCCTTCACAGAAAGAACTTGTGTAACGATTTCCAACAGCATCATTATGCCTGTTGTTTGAATTTGCAGGCTGATATGTAGCAAGTCAAACGGCTAAGAAGCAGGCTTACCATTGCTGCATGAAAGTGGAATATAGAAATGCAAAAAGAAACTTTAACAAGAACAAAAAACAACAAACCAAACAAAAAACCAAAAACACACACAAAAAAAACAAACCAAAAAACCCACCCACCCCACCCCCAAAAAAAAACTTCCAAGCAATTTATTTATGTTTCTAAATTCCATTAGAAGTCACTAACAGCCCTACTCTTTAATCACTGTAAGATTTTGAAGTCTCACTAAAACTAAGCAAGTCAGGAGGAAGTAAGATTAAACTGAGGGACACCATGAATCATTTCTACTCTCATAAGAAAAGAGACCACTGATTGTGAAGTTCACATCACAGGCATTATCTCAAAGATATTTTGGAAGGCAAGAAGATGCTGTCATCTGCCCCAGAGCTGAATGTAGGAAGTATAGAATAATTCAGTTGTAGAAAAAAATTGTGTTCTTGAGGCAAGCCCATCTTATGTCTGTAGGCTCTGCAAAGTTGCTTGTCCTCTCAAGTTCTCTTGCTGCTGCTTGGTCTTTAATTACACTCCCCTAGGGATCTGGAGCAAAAATCATATATGAGTTTGACCTGTCTCCAGCAAAATCAGTAGCAATGTTTTCACTGATTTCAACAAAGAACAATCAGGCCTTAGGATATGTTAAAAAGCCTAATCAGAAAATTGATAGCAGCAGCATCTGTACACTGTGAGGTCACCTCTGTGCAGGGGTAGTCTAGCAGCATCCCACCAGTAACTTCCACTCCAGCCTGAGGCTGTGGAGGCCTTCCTTCTCTCTGCCCCTTTCCTCTGATTGTGGGGGTGTTTTGAAGCAGGTTTGATCTCAGTATCATAGGATGTGAAGTTGGAAAAACACAGCTAGGCAGAGGGCAATACTGACACCTGAACTTGTGGAACCTGTTGATTTACATAACCATCTCTTGAGTTTTCTTAGCATCATTTTATTGCACATTTCTACATTACTGCTTTGCAAACACAGAGGAGAAACCTCATTTCTGTGTTTCCAGTGGCTAGGCTTCAGAAGCGTACGAACGCACACGATCTATTTCAACATGGCATTTTCACACTCATTCTGTAGGAACACCCAATATGTCACTGCAGATTACAGGCTAAAGCTGCTGGCAAGGAATGCAGCCCAAACCAGTGTCTGAGAACACGGGATGCTTTTAAGCTCTTTCGTAAACCTTTTCTGTAACTCCTGTTTTGGGTTCCAGCCTATGCATTTTTCAGTTTAACATGGTTTCACTGGAGTATGAACCGAAGAGATTGCAGAGCTTGGAGACCTTTGAATAGTGGGGAAGAGATGAACTGAAAAATTGGATTTCTTCAGGCTTCGTGGCCCAAGTGCTCAACCTAAACCTAAGTAGCCATCTTTAACCTCCCATCCAGCCTCCCTTCTTTGTATCCAATGCTACAGATGGTCAAACCACTTTGGACACAAACTGAATTTTTTTCTCTTTCAAAGCCCAGCAAATTGTAGGCTCCGTATCTTTTGAGTAGTGAAAATCAGGCATTTTGATCTCACGGGCAAAGGGCTTTGAAGATTACATGACTTCAGCAGCAGCAAGACAGTTTAGCAGAATGGAAATGCCTGGCCTTTTATTTTAAACATAGTGTTATGTGGCTCACTGAAGCACCTCGACTGGGGGAGGGGGAAGACTGTGGGCACTTATTTTTGCTTATTTTTAATGACTGACCAATATTTTAAGTATGTTGACAAATCAAATCTGTGGGGAAAATACACTGCTATTTAGTGTTCTGACTGGCTGATGTGAATTCAGGCCCTACTGATTTTGTTGCCACCATTATTAAGCAACTTTTGGATTTAGGTGTATGTGGAGATATGATCTGCATGGGGAGGAGCTACTGATGCCAAAAGTACTTACTAGAATATTCTGACAGAGGTAAGTTTTCACAGATAAATAAAATGCATTAAATCTGTTCTCTTCTACCCCTCCTAAAATGTACTGGGTTGTGAAAGAAATTTCAGAGGCCTGATCTGAAACTAGTCTGCGGAGCCACAATTGTGGAAAGATTTTTTGTTCTCAGTCACTATGCTTTAAACAACACTTTAACTTCTGTTTTCTCATAAACTTTCTCCCATCATTACCAGTTTTTCAAAATGCACCACATTAGATGAAGCCTCCTTAATTTATTTTTACTGACATCTTCTTAGCAATTCTAATCAAAGTTATCTGAGGAAGAAGCAGTATCTCCAGATACAACAGGGTAGTATACCAAATATTCCAGAAAAGAGAAAAAATCCTGCCTTCTACCTGAGAATGTGACAAATCTGTAGCTGCTTCCTAGAAAAACTGTCTCCATAGGAATCTTGGAGACACCAATCGTCTTGGACCCTCTGTGAGATTGGAGTAAAATGGATTTACCGGTTGATTACAAGTTGTCTTTGCCATTTCAGTATCCTTGAGCTAAATTCATTGGTGCCTTCTGACAATCCAGCTGCATAGAAGAGTTTGTTTTACCTGGTTGGCTATAGTGAGCTGCAGAATGCTTTGCAGTTTTCTTTTCAAGACAGGAAGCCCAGACAAAGGGCTTTCAAATGTGGAGGCTTCATGTCATTGTCTGGACTTAAATTGCCATGCAGTATTCTGTTCAGTGTAGATGAAATGTTCCCTTCCACTATGCACTCATATTGATGGCTACAGTCACACTAAAAAGACAAATATTCTCTGTGTCAATTATGAGGACATAAATACATTTCTTATAGCAAAATCTCTTTCTAATCATTAGCTGGTAAAAAAAGAAAGATAATTCCAAAACAAAAGGCAGATGAAATAGAACACAGGCCCCACGAACAGTAGGAGCCAGATCAGAAATAGAAAATACTATTTGGAGATTCTGGGTGTGCTCAGCCACCTCTGAAATCAGGCTCTGGATTCATTTCACTGACTGTTGAATCAAAAGTTCTGGCAGACAGCTCTAAGAGGTAGGATAAGCAAATAATTACCACAGTGCAGCTTGAAAACTGGGAGATTAAATCTTGTATTTTTGAATGAAAGGTATTTTACAAGGCATTAAGCATCTGAGAGGGGATAAAGTTCTAATGAGGAAGTTTGAAAATGTTGGCAGAGGCAACTTTGCAATTTTTGCAAAAGATTTAAATATGCATTGGGCTCTGACTACGGCAAGGTGGGTTTGACTAGCCTTTGTCTTGGGGCAGCAGAGGAAAAGTAAAAGAAAGAATACTAATTCAAAACTCTGGCAAGTTTCATCCTGCTATCCCATGTCTTGTCACATTAGCTTGTATTTTATGTGATATGACTTGATACATGTTAGCATAATTCAGCAAAACATGATGTAAGAGGATGTGGCATAGTGGAAATTTGGAAAGAAAGAAGAAAAAAAAAGACACCGGAAGAACTGCTCTGCCCGGGGGATAATGGATCACCACCTTCTTCCTTCTAAACCACGTACTACATTGCTAACGTTTCAAATCACTGCAGAGATACAGCAAACTGACAGCATAATGATAATCACAAAACTCAGCAGGACTTCATCCTCAACACAAGAAGAGCAAAATATGGAAAAGAGAAACACATCTCTCTGTATCAATTTCACAATGCAGCTCTGCGCAAAGACAATCACACACTTGAATGTTCCTAATATTACAGTTATGAATCAAAAGAAATATGTAACTATAGCAAAGGAGATCTGAGACAAAAGTACTGGTCCCAGGAAAATGGCAGAGTACTGTAGCTGATTGACTACAGGTGTTGGGGGCTCAAAGCATAAAACCTCATAGAACAGTGTAGAGATAACGTCTTAATCAGTGTCAGAGAAAAAGAAAGCATTCTGGTAGGAGTGAGACACGTATGACAGATAAACCACTTATGAGATGACACTTAGAAATGTATTTTTTCCTCCTTCTGTTCTAGATCACCTCAGTATTTTAGAAGATGTGATCTAAAAACTGATAAGACAAAGTAGATTCTTACTCTCTTTAGCAGAGTTTGAATAAGGCATTAGCCAAGCAACAAAAGCCTCAGCCTAAAGAAGTGAAACTGGGAGTCCTTCCACTGATTTCAGAGGACACTAGATTGGATTCACAGTAAATTGTCTTTTTACAGAAGCCTTCACTGTAACAAACTGAACAGGACACAGGTTAATTAGCTCAAAAGTCGCTTTTGAATTTTTGTTGCTTTTGTTTGTATTTTTTTAAACCAGACTTCAATCTGTTTCTGTGACTTACATACACTTTTTTGGTTTTTTTTTTAATTTACCCTGTTTCATTTATATGTAAAATAGAAAAGCTT
Organism: Actenoides hombroni; assembly: GCA_024336885.1. Lineage (NCBI taxonomy): Eukaryota > Metazoa > Chordata > Aves > Coraciiformes > Alcedinidae > Actenoides > Actenoides hombroni. The sequence goes on along the minus strand of WUAM01000143.1, from coordinate 10,039,365 downwards.
TTCTCCCGTCTTTTGGCAATCAGTGTTTTTTCCAGTCAAACAGCTTTGTATGTATTCTGTAAAAACTGTTCACTCATGTGAAAAAAATTCTAGCTCTTCCAATTTTCATTTAATTTGCTTTGGTGTCTTGGAGTGACTCAGAGATTCAATTTTTCCAAATACATCATTTTTAGCTTCGCTGCTTGAGTAGTAAGTAACACAGGAAGCAAAGAGCAATGGAAGAATAACAAGGTACACAAGTAATATTATTTTATTACCAAAAGTAAGATTGATACAGATGTACTATACGGGTAAGTTGTCAGTGCTAGTTTTTGCTATCACACTACGAAACATTAAAGATCATTCCAATTTCCAAAAGCAAACTTGTTAATGTGTCCTATTTCCAACCTCCCCATCCACTGGGAAAGGGAAAATGGATGTAACACAAGAGTGCACTGCAATTGTACTGGAATTCTATGAGTCAATGCCTATATGTCACTCACTCTTGGCTTTCTTGAGATATTTCAGACCTGGACAGATAATCAGATCTATTTGTGAAGTCATCTTTAGAGGTTTGCCCACATCCAAACACTAGAAGTGCCAACACCAACCTGTTGTATCAGAGTGACTGAGAAATCTCTACTCACCTATGCATGGGCTCTGACTCACATGCCACTCACTTCCTAGCCTATCCATTAAAAATTATTAGCATTTGTAGCAAATTAGGCCATCAAAAACTTCCTGTTCCTGTGTATTTGCGGGCAATTTTCCTTCTTGGCTGGCCAAAAGTATCAAAGACCAGTAGGAGATGCAGACAGTCTACAGCTAATTCATAAGCCAGAATTAACAGAGAGAAGGCCCATTAGAGGATGACTCAGAACACCCAATTTATGCACATTTTTAGGATGAGTTGTCCTTTAAGTATTTGTCTCTTTTTTTTCTCCCATCCTCTCCCTTCTCTTCTTGGCTGTACAAGAGCTTAAACAATTAACATAAGACAGCTAAATATAAGTGAGATGAATATCTCCCTAAAGGTCAGTGAAGGAATACCATTAAGGACCACTGAAATGTGGGACTAAATTGTGTCCTAATTGGATTTTAATAGACCTTTGCAAAGTGTAAATTATGATATTGTGGCTACTAATCTCATGAATTGCATCTCTGAAGACTTTATGATGTCCTTTTTCAAAACTCAACTGACGTATTCTTTTGGAAATTGTTTTTGAAGAAAAGATGTGGGTTTTTTTTCATAATTTCCCACTGATTTTCTGAAGCTGTTAAATTCAGACCATTTTCTATTTTCCACAAAAGGAAAATATTAATTAGACTAGAAATACTATTAAATCTAGAACAATGCTCATACATTTTCTGAAGAAGCAGAAGTATGCAAAGTCAGAAGGCTGGATTTTTAAAGCTATATTGCCACTAAAGACCAATGAAAAACAGGACTAAAAAAAGAGTATTGAGAAAGAACTATGGGGAAAGAGGCAAAGAAAGGAGATTTTATTCTATCTCTTAATGTGTAGCCATGAAGTTCCAACAGCATGAGTGAGAACTGAGAAGATGACTTGGCTATGACATGAGTGGTCCAAACACAGTAAAAATGAAAAGCAAACGTGCAAAGTGCAGTTATAGTATAAATGTAATGAACAGATAGAATAGATGTTCCAGGATTTATCTCGCTTTGACTGTAAGATGGATAGATGTGCCCTACTGAAATCAAGTTATCTATGCCTACAAGAGTCTATTACCTTCCTGCAACACATGCCTCATACTTTTGCTAGCCTTTATGAAACCAACATGTCCTTATTTTCTTTCTTCTCTAGACTGTTGTTCTTCTGCAACTGGCAAAGTTCTCTGGTGCTTCTGTTCTGTTCTCTCTGGGGTGTTTTTGGTGGTCTGTGTGGCAAAGGAGTTCTCCTGTCTTTGAACTGTAGAGCCTATCAGATTTTCATTTCAAACAGTCCTCACTTCTGATGTGTTCATTTACTGCTTCTGACTTTTTGAGGGCTTACTATTTCCTTTTACAGACTATTTCTTAAGGTATATCTCTTCAAAACAAACCTTCCAGTTCTTTTTCAGGTCACTTCTTTGAGGTATGTGGTCAAGGCAGCAAAAGGAGACCATCATCTGCAGGACTGTGCTGACCAGCGGCACACAGCAAAGCTTCAGATTTGCTCTTTTCAGCACAAGTTACTTGATGCCTGGGGAGATCTGCAGCCAAGGAACTGCAGCAGGTTACATTTTGTACCTTAACCACATTTCTCGCCAACAAACAAAACAGCAAGGGCTACAGAAGATATTCCTTGGTGTCCTAAAAAAAAATGTTGCTGATATTATCTCTTTCTATCTGTCTTTATCAGTCTTTTATTCCCAAAGTGCACACAACAAAGTTTCACAGCGATTCTGTTAGCAGGTGAACTTTTTGTCAGTTAGGACAAGGCAAGTGGTGTGAATGGAAAATCAGATTTCAGGTTACAGGCTCTCATTTCTGACATTTTGTGAGGAAAAAAGTCCCTCTGGCTAAGTTTTTATGGCTTCATGTATGACATTTTGTCACTAAATTTGATTTGAGATTGGGTGCTATTTCTACCAGGAAAAAAAAATACAAATACTTCAGGGAAGCATACATGGGAGCAGCTCTCTGTTCTAAGGGATGTTTAAATGTTGTTCTTGTCAACGCTGAAGACTGAAACCCACAGAGTCACAACAGGCTATAATAGAGATCATTATCATTTTGAAAATAAGCATCACACCATATATTGTTGGAAGCTTTTTTTTTATTGTCTGACTCCACATTTCCAGATAAAACACTCTATGAATGAAGATCAACAGAAGACTAAAAGTAGTAAAAAAAAAAAGTAACGTAAAGAAGGCATCTGTCCTCCAAATTAAATTTATTTTCTGGTGGTAAGAAGCACAAATTTGATAAAAAGGGGCCTGATAAATGAATTTTGGTGAACTAGGACTAAGTAAGTCACGAAGAAAGGAAAAATGTGACCACTCAAAGGATTGCTAATGAGGAACTAGACCAGATTTTGCAGCTCCCCTTGTATCATAAGAGCCAAAGATACAGAAGAGGTTGTGCTGTGCTTATTCTATTAATCTGAAAGCCTGGCAGGCTAAAATCTGGTGGCCTCACTGACCCTAAGAATAACTTAGATACAACAGAAAGTTGGCAAAGTGCTTTCAAAATGTTCACCTGCACAGTAAAGTGGTTTTTCCCCCCTTTCCAATTACTAGGCAAATATATAGATTTTTCATAGGCTAAGTAGGAATACAAACGAGATCTCGGGGTGCTGAACACAATCTTAGTTTTACCTCCAAGGATGATGAGTGTACTAAACAACAGTTCTGGCATTTCCACAATGTCTAGATCATGGGAACTTTGTGTCAACTTGTACTTGTGAAAGATCAAAAGGCAGACTCATCTCTCAGAACTGAGGCAGACAGAATTGTTCCTTTCTAGAGTAGCCCTGTGGTCGATACACCCGCTGAGGCTGTGGCAGATTCGCATGCAATTTCCTCATTCTCCTGAAGAGATCCAAATCCATGCAAAGAACCATTTAGTTGACTATTTCAGCCATTAGGATAGAGAGAAAGTGCACTGGGATAGGCGGGTGGATGATGCTTGGGGCATCTTTTCATTCTTGTCTACATACCATTTTGCATGCATTGCTAATACAGTTTGATGGTGAGCAAGATGGTGAGCGGGATTCCATCACTGGAGGTTTATCCTTCCTGAGGAATTGTGTTGATGATTCCCTGAATTTGATGTACTCCCTGCTTGTGGCTTATTTTCGGAATAAGGGTGGGTAATTATGGGTTAAAAAAAAGGAGTAAATAAAAGCCATTGCTTCTGTCTCATCCATCTATCATCTTTTTCTCTGTTTGATTATCAAAAAAACAAACTATATTTCTATATGTGCGCAAGTCCTGCAATGTGTGTAATCATCCTTTGATGTTATTGAACATCTTTCAGGAACAATTAGAGCTGTTACAGTTTGTATTATATATATATATTAGATACTACAGTTTGCATTTAAGGCCTGATTTAAAACTGCACACAGCTGAAGAAGACTGCATGTTGCGTACAGACATCAAGCCTGTTCATCTCTGAGCATTGCCATAGTAAGTTTAATACAAGACTTTCCCTTTTATTTTTAATTACATATGTATATTATTCAGGGACGTTTGGTAACCACGATAAGTCCTTGGAGTAGAGGCATGGGGGAAGGTATCAGACAGGAACAGTACCAACGCACAGATGGCTGTGTCACTTGGCCTTCAGCTTTCAACCTAATAGGCCACCTGAGGCAAGATGACACACATCCTGCCACACCGCACCGCTTCATTGCAGTGAGCGTTATCACAAAGAAGCACGAGCCAGTGAGTGTACTGAGAATAGCAATTTCCATGGGCATGCCCAGTGCTATCAAAATAAGGAGTTAGGTGTGGCTATTTACTAAGTCAGGGTGAAAGGACAGCCTTTGGTTTCATGAGGTCTTTTTATAAAGGGATTTTATGGTAATAAAATGCATGGTGAATATATATAAATTGAGTCCCTCACCAACACTCAGGTGTCAGTCACTGTAAATTTAGATTTATGTTCCTTTTAACTGGCTGTTAGCATAAGCAATTCATTCCACCAGACTCAGAAATCTTCTGTCAGCAGTACATACATACCTTACTTTTTATATTTTACCATATAAATGAGAGTAAAACTGTGTTATGAGCAAAAGAAATAAATGCAGAATTCTTTTGATCTTTAGAAGAGATACTATTGATCACTGAAGCATGAATGACCTGTATTATTTTTGTCAATCTCTAAACAATCAACATGTACATTGATTTCTGTTAAACGTTATTGGAAATAAACATGAAAAATCCATTGTTCTGTAGGCACGGGCCTTCTGTCCTTAGTGTTTGATTCTGAATGTGACATTTGGAAATAAGAGCTAGTAGTCGTTGAAAAATGTGTTTAATTTAAATGATTCCTAATGTGAAATTGATTTTTTTCTTGTAGAAAATTCAACCAAGCTACAAACAGTATTCTCTAAACATAACTCCTAACAGATATAACAAGCTAAAACTTTTTTGTTGGCATTTGTTATCAGGGGTTTGTTTGGTTGGGGTTTTTTTAGTAAACTGGTGCCTATGAAGACTGTTCCATTATCTTTTATACTGAGAAACGAGGAGTGCTATATTCTTGTACCAAAGCTATGTAACTGACCACTTCATCTATTCATAATAAATAAAGTTTTGTGAATGAACTGTTACTGGAATAGCTTTCTGCATGTAATGCTGCAGAGATGTCTTTCACTGCTGCAGACGCTGCTGCTCTTTGGAGAATACTTAGATGAATGTCTGAAGCTGCAATTCTCATACATGTTTCCAGTAAAGCTCTGAACTTATTTACACAGCCTAAACTGAAATGAGAACGTGCCCTTCCTAACTAAAAAAATTCTGAGACAAGCCCTACATTTTTGGGAAACTGGTTTCTGGTACTTCACTTGGCAAGTCTCCCAAGTGCTGACTACCCAACTTTTTCAGTGGAAGTCCCTGAAGCTTCAGAAGGTGTTATAAAAAGAGAGGAATAATTTAATAAGACATGAGTATATCAACAAGAAACTCCGTATATCCAAACTGGTTTTTACTTTAGCTAAGGAACAGCTTGAATCTGCATGTAAGCATGGCTAAGCTCTGTATAAAACCTCTCAAGATACTGTTTGTCCATTGATATATACTGTGAGGTAACTTTCAGAAAACATTGCTAAGTAAACAGTCAGTTGGAAGAGACAAAACCCAAAGCTGAAACACAAATCTCTGATTTGACACCCTGAAATGCAAGTTTAAACCCTTACATATACAAATTGACTCCATTTTACAAAGATTCCCTAAATGCCACCATGAAACCATACTGATTTCCACAGTGAAGATTTCGGTCATAATCCACCAGCACAGCAACATCAGTCTAATATTTTTTTTGGCATTTGGACATTAGAAACATCAAAGTCATATACATCTGGAGGAGTATGTCTCAAATAACAGATAAGGATTGCTGTAGGAAGAAAAGTGCAGTACAAACATCCTCACCTTTGTCCTTCTCTCATCTACAGCATATTTCTGCATCAGCTTCAATGGAAAAAGGTACATTAACCCTGTCACCACTCCGGTAGGATTCCCAGAGGCACAGAGAGAAATAAGCCAGATAAATAAAGCTAAGCTAAAGGTAAGCAGAAGTTTGCCTGCTCATAATACAGGAAGGATTTTATATTACAGAGCATCTTTACAAACTAAATGGTAAAATGCTGGCCCACTGAAGTCACTGAACAATGCCTTAGGACTGGCGGTTCAGGACCTGTCCAGTGAATCTCAGATCTGCAGGTGCAAAAGGTGGCTTCCTGGTAAGGGAATAACTGATTCCCCTGTGCTTTAGGCCAGGATCACACATGTTGTACTGATGACACTCTATGCCATTGTAGAAGTTCTTACTCACAGATGATTAATATTGTATTATCCTCTTATTTCAATAATATATTAAAAATTTAATAAACCTTGATATGAAAAGCATTTCCTTTCACTATGCCCCACGTAAGTAGAAAAAAATTCATACAGTATTTTTCTCCAAATGAGAGATAGCAGCAGCAATGTCTTCCTGAACAAGTTTTTATGAGCAACTGTACAGCAGCATTAGCTACCCAGCCAAAGAAAGCTGAGTGATATGCCAAAGTGACAAAAGCTGATTTTGTCTGGCTGCCTTAGTAACACTTAGCAATTGTGTCTAGATTTTCCATCTGTTTAAGCAGGAAAAAAAATACTGATTTCTGTCAATAAACTCTTAATTCCTTACCTGATAAAACGTCTTCATTGGCCAAACAGTTTCATGCTGAAATGACAAAGGAGAGGAAAAAAAGTATTAAAACTCCCAACCAAACAAAAGAATGCATTGTTTGTTTGTAGACAGAGAGTTGTAGACTAATATTATAAATGTTTATATATATAAAATAGAGTAAATCCAACTAGAAAAGTGAAATCTAGACAGGATGGTTGAGTATTTCTGTGACTTCATTGAAACTGACAGGTCCATTCATTCTTACAAGCAATCTGCTACAGTCAGTAGTACTATTTCAGGAGTTTGGCACATTCTCCTCTGCAAATAGTATTTTTACAGATATTAGAATTCTCACAAAGACCAGTAACGATTATCACAGTAAACAGTGATCAAACAAATATGAAAATAAGCAAGTGTTCCCCATCTGTTCCTAGCAGGTCACATAAAGCAGCACATGGTCAAAAAAAAATACAATTCCACCAGCGGCACCAGCCTCTGAGCCATGTGCTAATCATGTGTGTCCTGTTCCTTTCAGCATTCTGCCTGCCACTGCAGGGATGGAGGAAACCACCCCCTGAGCTCACGTTCCTTTAACCAATCTCCCCAATGCCCTAAAGTCCTTTTGAATTGCTTTAGGACTTCTGTCCACAACCTCACCACTGCCAACCTGCATTACCACTAGCGGGTAATAACCATAGGGCTGCAGCAGCCCAGGGAGTTTCCTGGTGCTCTGACCCGGGCCCCAGGGAGGCTGCACTTCCCTGGAGGATGGACCTGCTCAACACAAGGGTCCTCCACTCCCCCCAGAAGGGAATCGCTTACGATCGACCCTCCTTTTTTTCTTAACACAAGCAGCCCTAGTGTGTGGGACTGGCTGAGTCACCCCAGGCAACCCCTGCACGGACCATCACCCACATCCTCACCTGCCTGGCCCTCAAGTTCCAGAGCCCCAAACCTCTTGTGCAACGGCAACTGGGGAGGTGCGGGAGGCCGGGAGGGGATTGGCCTGCCCCCTGTGCAGGGACCTGTTTCCATTCCTCTCATCTCTTAGGTCCCCTCCTTCTGCCCGGTGCCAAGAGGGCAGGGGATCCTCTGCTTCTGGGGGAGCCTCCAGCTGCCGCCTTTGCCTCAGGCCGCGGCCCCACCGATCCATCTCCTCTCACGCTCCCTGACGCTCCTTCACCTTCCCAGCTCCTCCCCCAGCTCCGCCCCCAGGCCGAGCAGACCCTGCCCCTCGGGTGCCAGCGCCGGGCCCGGGCGCTCCCTGCAGCCGAGCCCCGCCCGGCCCCACCTTCGCCTGGGAGCCGCCCCTGGGTCCCCACGTGCCCTCTGGCAGCGGCCGTCGGCCGAGCGGTGCCCGCGGCCGGGGCCTCTTCTGGGAGGGCGACGGCCCCGAGCCGGGTTCTGCTCTGGAGCCAGGAGGGGGGTCCAGTCGCCGCCAGCTGAGCTCGCCCCGCGCGCGCTTCCCGCCTTCGCCAACCGCCGCCGCGCGCCCTGATGGCCCCTGGGCCGCGCGAGCTGCCTCGCACCCGGCTCCCGACGGTCTCGTGCTCGGGGCGGGCCCGGTCCCGCAGCAGCTGATCCCGCCGCGTTAGTCAGGGAGCCGCAAGCTGGAAGCCGCTGCCGGGCGAGAGTTTGTTCCAGCAAACGGAAGGGCTGCGGTGTCAGTTCACCCCTCTTTTGTCCCTCTGTCCCCTGCCCGCGCTGTGTCAGCTGCACAGGTCACGGGAGGGCAGCCTGGCAGCAGCTGTTCTCTCCGGCGTACCGAGCTGCGCAGTCATCCCCATCACCGCTGCCCCGTGCCCCTCGGTTTGCCAGGAGGGTTCGTGCCTGTGTTCCAGGAAGAGTGTGTGTGAATCAGAATCTGGACGTGAAAAACAGGATTGCAATGACTCAGTCTTACTCCCCAGGCCTATCGAGGTCCCTCCAGATGTCATCCCTTCCCCCGAACACATCAACCGCACCACTCAGCTTGGTGGTGTCACAGATTTGCTGAGGGTGTGCTCAATCCCAGTGCCTGTGTCATTAATCAAGGTACTGTCCCAGTACGGACCCTTGAGGGCCACCACTTGTTGCTGGTTTCCACTTGGACATCGAGCCATTGCCTGCAACTCTTTGGACATGGCCATCCAGCAAATGCCTTATCCATCTCACAGGCCATCCATCAAATCCATATCCCTCCCATTTCAGCAGCTAGATTGTTGTGGGAGACTGTATCAAAGACCTTACAGAAGTCCAGGCAGATGACATCCACACCTCTTCCATTGCCCGCTGATGCAGTCACTCCGACATAGAAGTCCACTAGATTAATTCAGGCATTATTTGCTCTTGCTGAAGCTATGTTGGCTGTCTCTAATCACCTCACTGTCTTCCAGATGTTTTGACATATCTTCCAGGAGAACTGGTTCCATGACCTCAGTGGGCACTTAGAAGGGGCTGACTGGTTGAGATTTCCCAGGATTTCCCTTATTACTCTCTTTAAAAATGGGTGTGCTATTTCCTTTTCCCCAGTAACTGGAGACTATCTGACTCTCATGACTTGTCAAATATGATGGTAAGTGGTTTGGCAGCCACATCTGCCAGTTTCCTCAGGTCCCTGAGAAGAGTGATACCTCAATAGCATGTATCCAATATCCCATCCAGCTCCCCTGTTTGTGTTAATTTCTGTATTTCAGCCCTTTCCCACATAAAGAGGCTGTAAGCTCAGATGCACAATGCACAGTCAGTAAGGAAAACTGTTGTCTAAAATGAGAAAAAACATGAAAAGCAGGAGTGGGACTAGGAAAAAAAAAAGACTCTTTCCTGGTTCAGTAATGAGGCCAAACAAAGGATCTCTTCTCTAGCACCTGCATGTGTGGAGAACAATTTTCAAAGCTTTTCCATCCACGTATCAACCTCTCAGTGTTTTCTCTTCTGACCTTTTTTTTTTTCATGACAAAGGGAGCAAAAGCAGAAGTACCTTGAGGTTTACAAGTGCTTTCTGTCGCACCTCCTACTCCCACATGAAGCCTAAGCTAAGCAGCTCTGATGTTTTCTCTGTTTACTGTGCACTGTGTGATGAGTTCCTGAATCAAGCCCTCGCTGCAGAGGATTATGCCTGGAGCATAACCTTTCTTATGTACAGATAAAGCAGTAACTCACACTGGGGTTGAAATTTAATGACATTGTGTTCCCTGCTGTGCTCTGTACAAAGACTTGCAGAAAGAAGGCTTTAGTGCACGTAAACAGTAATACATTTAATGTGCTAATAATTTAATCAAATTATTTAATAACATAGCAAAGATAAATGAAGATACATACTTTCACTGGTCTTCTTTGGTGAGAGATCTGAAATTAACTGATTTATTACTTTAAAATTTTTCAATTTACATTACATTATTATTTAAATGCCCTAAATTGAGTTAGAATAATGCTGTGAAAACACATTGTACTGCACAGTCCCAGTCCCAGCCCAAAAGGACTTACAATGAAAACTGATAAGGAGTCAAAGGCACATCCAAAAGCTGACAGCATAACAGTGATCCCCAGATATTAGATGATAGTTAGTTACTTCTTCATGCTGTCTTAAACACATTAAAATGAAAGCAAAACAAAAATAATAAACAAAATCCTTCAAAACATCCTCTTTTTCCATGCTCACCATCTTATCCCTATTGCTGAAAAGCCAGTGTAACCTTTTTACTTTCAGCAATGAGAACATGCTGCTTTTGACCCAGAGTATTATTAGCTTCGGAACAAAGTAAACATGGTTTACACATTTGTTTAACTCTCAGAAAACACACAGGTACAGTAAAATGATGACAACAGTATCATTGTAGTGTAGTCAACATCTGATTGACAAAGGCCTAACGCTTTTGGTTTTGTAGCACGCTCTGCCACGTTCTTCTCCTGGGTTCAGCTAGATGTTGTGGGTATGTGCACTGGAGAGCAGAGCTGCACTCTGATCTCCCAGGTGTGAGTGCACGTCCCAGCCCTCTGCTGAATCCACAGCAGTGCCGAGGGGTGCGTGTGGGTTTGTGTAGATCTGTCTTCTCTGAAAAAGAAATGTGGGCATGAAGTTAGTTTGCCATTACCATTACCTGGGAGATAATAAAAGTGTATTGACATACGTGCAGTCAGAAGAGAAATACTCCAGAGATTATATATTTTAATCAATAACAAAATGCTGGTTGCAGAACCATGGATAATTGATAACATCTTTTACACAAATGATTTTGGCCAAGTTCTCTTGGACTCAGGAAGCATTCTGAAATTTTTAGTCCAGAAGATATTTATCTTTTTTATGTCTGATTTCTTTTTTTTCTTCAAACCATTTAAAGCTTGTGGTTCTTTTTTATGAATCTGACTTTTTGAGAAGTAATGAATCATAGCTACAAGACACACAGATATGCTATGCTGTAGTTAATTGATCATTCATATTTCACAGGGTTATTTTTTTTCCTCCAAGAACCATTCCTGATCAAGTGCCTCTTGAACTCTTTATGCTGAAGTTGAAAAGACACAAGCCTTATGAAAAGAGATTTGTCAAAATAAGTCATATGAATTAATAGAGGCTGCTCTGAGTGAGTAATAGAAACTTGGATGGCTCTTGTGTTAACATTTGGGAGTGTGCATCAAAAATTAATTTTTGCTGGCCATGGTGCTTTAACAATGCAGCGGGAAGAGAGTTTGCCTAGTAATCAGTATCAATGCCTTTAAAAAGCAGGTTGGAAAATAGCAACAAAAGACATACATTGAATGTAATCTAAAAAATGAACTGTGACAATGATAAATCCAGAATATCATGACAGAGATTATTCAAACATAGGATCAGTTGAGACCAAGCTCATTGCTTTAAAATACCCAGTTTCAGCCAAAGTGTTTTGGCTGAGTGTGTTTTGTCATCAATGCGAGGGTAAAGCAATGTTGTCTCTATTACAGTCTCACATTGTAACCAGTTGGATAAGGTCAAAAGAAGAGATTCATGCTCTGAAAGCAGAATTTCCCTTAAAGAAGAAGGGCTGTCATGATTCTCTATCAAGGCTGGTAGAGAAAGTCACAAGTCCCGTTGGCCCAAGGCAGGACATTCACAGTAGTCACAGATTACACATATCTCCTGAGGTTCATTTTCTATCATCATAGAAGGGAGATGGCTTCCTCTGAGGAGAGGAGAGGA
>WUAM01000143.1:10001164-10023338 GCA_024336885.1 Actenoides hombroni | reverse complement strand
ATACTGGAAGGCCACAATAAGGTCTCCCTGGAGCCTTCTCTTTTCCAGACTGAACAACCCCAACTCTCTCAGTCTGTTCCCATAGGAGAGGTGCTCCAGCACCATTTAGGTGCATTATCTGAAGCTGAATCCCACCAAAATTTGTTCATAAACAAGTCTGGTTTAGATTAGTTACTTTATTTAAACAGATAAACTCAATGAATAGTACTGATTTCAGTCTAAAATTCTGTTCATTATGCTAAACTACATGTATGAAAAGTAGTAGTTCAGCTCCATGTTAATATTTGTAAATGAACTAAAAACTCTTGAGTGCTCTTGACCTCATCTCATTTTATGAACATAAGAACAAATGAGGACTCTTTTTAGTAGTAGATAGAAAATTCCTTGTCTCACTGAAAGTCATTATGTGAGTGCTAAGTAATGCAGGAGCTTTGTACTGTCTTTATGTTATAGTCCGGTCTAAATTTATCCAGGACAGTACTCTCCAAAGATACCTTTTGTCTTCACTAGTGGCAGCTAAAAATCAATAGCAGCAACAGCTGGTATTTGTTCCTATGAAAAATTCTGTACTTGAGAACTCCCTGCTTATCATATTTTAAGAAAATATGATCAACCCAGTGAATGAGTTCATACAATAAAGAAAATTGATTACATTGCATGCTCATCTTAACATGTGCTCATTTGTATTTCAATTATGAAAAAAAAACCAGGTACAGGCAAGAGAAGTGTGAGCCTATCTCACCAAGGATTTTTGAGAAATGGAGTTTGTGAATGTGGAACAAAGACATTTCACAGAAATGACAAGTAGCTTTCAGTCATTGCAACATCCCTGCTTCTATTTCTGCTGATTCTTTCTTATCTCTGCTTTCAAGACCTAGATCTTATAAGTTTCTGCACTAAATACTGGTCACTGGTGTTATGGGTGTTGGTATCATCGTTCTTCATGCCTTGGAGACATAAAAATACAATTGACTCACATATTGCTGACGCAACAAATCCTTGCCTGGTCTGGTGTAAGTCAATGCAATGGTATTGAACTTCAGTCCAATGGTAGAGAAATTTTACACTTACAAAAAGAAAGGCACAATCAGCCTCCCAATTCAGAAATATTCAAATATTTTCTTCATATCCTTTATGAGAATGAATTACCTTTTGTGCATTATTCTTGCTTAAGGTGATATTCCCTTCAGATTAATATCAGTTAAGAGTGTGGAGACCTCAAAATCCTGCTAGAGCTATTTGGGTTTTTTTCCTTTAAATATCAAGAAAACATTGCTGGAAATTAGTGATATAATTATACTGAGTAGGAATAAGAACTCCGCTAGTAAAACTTCAACAGTTCTCTGAAACAGTTGCTTTTTAATATGCCTATTTAGTTCCCACACCCTCAAAAATGTTCTATGGTCTTACTTCAGGTACCTTTTTTACACCTTTTCAATATTAAGCACACATGGGGTGTTAATATATTTCTCTGGTGTTCTCTCACTCGGGAAGTAAGAGTTACTCTGTGCACAGAAGTAAATTTAAGTCTCATAAAATATTAATATTCTCACATGTTCCAATTAGGTGCACTGCTAACAGTTACAAACTTGTATTTTCTATTTTATTTCTGAAATAAGTACTAAAGAAATAAGTACTAAAATAGCTGCCAATAATTAATTAGAATATGATGTTAGTCCGTTTTAACAAGACATAACAATGAATAGGAGCAATTTAGTACATCTGCAATCCTGTCTAAAGGGGATGAAGCCCAAAGAGGTGAAACTTTCCAAGGAGTGCCACACTGAAATGTTTCAAAGTGCATCATTTAAAGGAGATGATTCAGATTTATAGTTAGACTAAGGGGTAAAGCCAGTGGATCTGCCTGAACTAAGGCCAAGCCCTACTTGGGTACTGTGTGTCTAAACTTCTGGGTCACTGATCATGAGTTTTGGAAGGGAAATACTGGTTAAAATGTCAGAAGTGAAAGCAAGTTCTACTAACAAAATATTTATTAAAATCAAATGCCAAAGATTGCCATGAAATCTAATAGAGTGGATAAAGAACCTCTTTAGATTGATTTCTTAATAGACAAATCACATTTTCTATGTATCATCCATAATGCATTTAAATTGGACTGAATATGCAGGAAAAAAAGTACATGTCTGAGTTCAGGAAATAAGCAAAATATCTGTAACTGACAGAGTCCATACAGAGCAGGACTTTACTTTGGGGTACAGACTGAGCATGTCTAGCTCTTTGAAAAGTCACTCATTGTTTAAGTGGGGACAGAATATAGCAGTAGAGGATGGAAATCTCTGTGTTTTCAAAGTAAGATTTATTTTTATACCTGCCATCTAAGCTTTGATTTTGCAACATCCAAATCTGGAGAGATTTAACAATGTTGAAAGCTGACCTTGGCTGTAAGAAAATCAGGCCATGTCCTGGCACAGCAGTATGCTTGGGGGAGTCACAGTTCTGCTGCCTGTTTTGCCTGTACTAGAAGACTCAGCCATTTGATTCATGGAATGAACACCCCAAAGCAGTGAGACCCTGCCTCCTGACCCAGAGAGCAGGGTGAGTGGGGCTACAGCTTTTCTGTTTGGAAATGAGGGGTGAGCCTGAGCTGGGGGTAACAGCAAATGCTTCTAGCAGCAGCTGCCCTCTCTGATCCTTTTTTGATGCTCCACAGCACCATGGGCAGGAAGCCTTACTCTTGGTTTCTGGTTCAGCAACAGAAGTTGACCATTAGTTCCCAAACACTTGCCCATCCCACCCTTAGTTGACAGAAACAACTCAGGAGGCAGAATCATAGAATCATTTCAGTTGGAAAGGATCTTTAAGATCTCATACAATCATAAAAAAGAGACTTGGTGCAGGGATTCAGTGCTCCAAGTATGTTTGAAAATACCTGCCATATTTTGTACACAAGGAACTGGTTTAACATCTCCTATGTGTTATATATGAAGTCTCTGTATTGCTTTCATTTAGAAAAAATCCATCCTCTAGAATTCTTGCAATCTGTTGTTCCTTGACAGTATGGAGCATCATTACGAAAGCCCTCCACTTACACAATTGATACTGGCATAGGAGAGAGAAAACACGTAATTAGTCAAGATAAGTACTGTATCTGGAGTCAGTATTCCCAAACATGCAAAGCTAATTAGTTATCTGGTGCCAAGAGGTCCTATGAGCATCTTGTTTTCAGAACAGGCTAATGCATATGACATATTTCCACAGTTAATACTATGCCAGTGTTTAGCTTCTCAGTGAATTGAAGTGACATGGCCCATGTTGAAAAGTAAAACTTTGCTTCTACAGTTTGAAGAAATGAATAAATTACATCCTGTTGTTTTAAAGTGAAAACATTGTTGCCACTTAGCAAAACATGTAATTTCAATTTCACCATGTTCCACCAGGAAATCAAGCTGCTGGCAGATTTCCCATTTCACTTCAAGAACATCCCAGGATAAACCAGATAACATATGAAAGTGAGGGAGAAAGGACAAACAAATGTGGTAAGTATGGGGCATTATAATGTTGCACAGATCTAATAGCTACAAGGTAAGAATTTCTAATGCTAATTAATGCATAACTGAGCAAGGGATGTCACCAGAGAAATGAAGTTTTCCTACTGACACATTTTTGTACACAAGATTAAATGAAATTATAGGTGTATTTCACAAAGCCTCTCTTGTGGAAGTCTTCTTTTGTTTCACTGAAGTTCTTAGTATGGAAATTTTCCAGACTACTGTGTCTTTTCAGATAGGTCCTTCTATCTTTCTAGATATAGAGCATTTGGCTTGCTCTACATTCCCTGCTGTGGGTATAGACGTTCTTAAAGTGGAGTGCTTTTTACCAGAAACTAATATGCTCTTTGCTGTGAAATTTCAATGAGGAATCTTCTTAGACCTATCATGAGTCATCAGGGTGGATTGTTTGTTTTTTGAAGACATAGAATTCCTTGGTTTACTGTCTGAAACTCTACAATTGGGAAAAAAAACCTGTTCATTTTGGAATTTCCCTGCCATCTTGATAGGTTCTTAAAGCCCTGTCAAAAGCAAACAGCAAACTTCTGAAGTGGACAACTGTACAACTTTCTAATTCTTCATTTTTATATTGACTCTTATTATTTGCTGACAATTTTATAGTAAAATAAATAGAGAAAGGCTTTTAAAACACATAAATCATGTAAGCTGGAGGAGTGTTTATAACCAAGTAATAAATTTGTTTAATTATCTATAGTAAATAAACTGATTAGAGAAAAGGCAGGATTTTAGTTTCACTTATAAGGTATAAATTCATGGAGACTCCAGTGACTTTGAAATAATAAATACATACTTCCTTTGAAGGGAAAGAGCTCTGAATTTTGCCCATAGACCTCTTTATAACCCTCAACTAAGAAATGACAGCAGCTGATATGTTGACTGATTACTTAATGCCTTTTGAAAACCAAATGTTATAGTGTTTACTAAAAATTAGAGGGAATTACATATTTACTAGATGCAGATGAATAATTCATAACAAATAATTTATTCAGTGAATTTCCTCAAATTGTAATTTTCTTGAATATATAGTCATTAATTTAACAGCTTCAGTAAATAACTCTGCTCATTCTCTCAATAGGAGTATGACACAGGGAGTATTCAGAAAACAAAATAGTTGTAATTCAGAGAAAGAGATTTTTTCTCATATGGTATATTCTTATTAAAAATATTTCTTAGAACTTTTCCCGTTGAAATGAGAACTGAACAAAATAATTTCTGACACTAGCCATCAACTTTTCCTGAAAGTTCTTTGCTTCTGTGAACATGAATGTACTTGTTACTACTCCTACACTCAGAGCTGCCCTGCATATGAATGACACTTCTTTTTTTTTCATGTCAATTTTTCATAGTGAATTCTAGTTCCTGGTTAGTGAACTAAGGATTTCATCTTCTGGAATACAAAGTATTAAAATTATTATATAAGTATGATTTTGTAGCAACTCAGGTTGATTATTTAGCTACTTGTTTTCTTTCAGTAGAGATACACCTGTTATTGGGTTTTTTTACCTTACCTAGCACCAAGTTGCTGTTGTTTTCTGGGACACGGTATTTATTTGTTCAGCTCAAGCCTATTTTCATCTCCACATTGTATCCTCTGCAGATCATCACATAAACTTAATCTTAGTTTTAGTGGAGTTGGTCAAATTTGTTGTTCATCTGTTGTAGCATAATCATTATGCCTACCTAGTTGCTGATGCTTCAAGCAAGAAGCTTGTGATATAAGTAACAAAATGTCATCCTTCATTGTCTATGATCTTTTCCAAAAGTTCTAAAACTGAAAGAAAATACATGGCCTTGGAATTTCTTGCTTGGTCATTTCCAGGGGACAGTAGGGGATGGTTTTGGTTTTCACCTGAACGTGTCTTGAGATTGCTTTGGATCCAATGCCATTATTCAGTCCAAATAGAATAGACTTCAAGTAGAAGTCTGAGCCATCTACTTAGAAAAAGCTCCTATAAGAGTTACATTAATAATTGTTTGGGTTTTTTTCAGATTGGTTGTTGAAATGAATCCTAATATCTCTTCAGATTTAACCTAGTTTAGTTTCTGGGTTTGCTGTACTGAGAAAGAAACAAGACTGCACAACACTACGTTATGTTCAACTACAAGTTTTGTTCTATATAAAATGTTTCATTTTCAAATGAAAAGAAAAATCAATGAGTAACAAACTAGGCATACAAGGCAAGTGAGGGCCATCCTTTAAGAGGTACTTGGGGATCATCAATAGGTGCTTAGGTCCCTTCTTTTAAATAGGTCAAGAAAATATGAGATAAGAAATGCTTAATGGGAAATAATGTAGCCAATAAGCATCCCAGCATGGAAACCAGCGTGGAAACATCAATCTTTCTGGCTACAACAGGGTCTGTTGGATTATATACTTACTAGTTATATCAAGCTCTTGTCTAAATGCAATGGCATTTATGCTCCTTAGCGGCCTCCTTGGAGCAGACTGCATGTCTTTTGCTGCTCACACATCCAGATTTTATTTCAGTTGAAATTAGAACATGTGGAGATGTTGCTTACCCAGATTTCTTTGTAATATGCAGGGAACTGGTTCCCCAGTTTCTCAATGGGAATACATGCTCTGAGGTGGGAGGGAGACTGTTCAGCCAAGTTTATAGAAACAAGCTTCTAGTAAATTATCTGTGCTCTTGACTCTACTCCAGTGAATGTTTAAAGATTTGCAAAATGGGAATATATGTGATGAATGTACATGGATGGATGTGATGGATATGTTAATGTACCTCCATATCTCGCACCACCTTTGACATGATGTTGAATTCACACATCCAATGAGGGAAAAAACCCAAAACTGTGGGATGGTAAACTCCATCCTCCATCTCCCACATCCCCAGTGAATATGGTATCTTCCAGATTTTACTGCTGTGGTAAGTGCAAGTACTTCATACTCTGAAGTATAACTGTTGAAAGACAGGACTAAAAGATTTATATTATTCCTACCTGCAGTCCACATGTCCTCAGTACAAATGAAGGTGATGAGTGAATGGAAAGTGGACACAACTGTTGTGGTTCACAATGCTCAGAACCTCTTTAGGTTACTCTTACCATTCTCAAGACCCTGACTGAAAATAGAGTGCTCTGACTACTCAAGTTTCCCCTAGAAAATGAATTCAGGATTGAGTCATAAACTATCTGCATCTCTGGTTTCTCAAAGAGCAGTACAAAAGAAGCTGTTGGATGCATAGTGTGAGCATCATGACATGTCCCAGAGTTGAGCCACTGTATCACAAATAGAAATATTATCACCACAATTCACAATCACAGCAGAGAAGCCAAAGAAAGTTGATGGCTTGGAGACTGATGCTCCCTCAAGTACATGGTTCCTTCACAGAAGAATATTAGCAGTGCAGTGCAGCACTGAGTCTTCCATGAATATTTAGCAAGTAGTCACTATGGTATTTTGAGGCAAAAACAAATCCCCTTCCTCCAGCACTCCTCTCCCTCTGTAAACCTTTAAAGTCCTTCTAATTCATTTTTAAACACATAATAAACACAATAAAAACCTACTATCTTGGATGGGGCTGTATTCATTAACTTGGCCTTGCTTTACATGGGTTTTTTTGGCAGCATCTGTTGATTGCAGTGTTAATACACAGAAACTAAACTGCAGCAGGTAGCCTGGAACAATTAGTCACTGCAAGTTTCTCATGAATTTCAGTGGTCTTCATCTAGAGAGCAGACATGCTTGAGTAAAATCAGGATAGCCACTATGCTATTGAAGAATGTGTAAGATCTTACCAAAAATCGATACTGTTCTCTCTGACCTTCTAGAAAAGTATTCTTTATCCCCTCTAGAGAGGGAGAGGAGGGACCCTCGTGTTAATCCCCTTGGATTAATACTGTAGGGCAATTTAAAAAATGGTATTTGAGCTGTATCCAGCACTGCAAAACACCTAGCCTCAGCTACCCCAGGGTTTAACTGGAAACTATAGAGAAGGCAAATGTTATTAAACTTATTTGTCTATTTTCAAAATGAGATTACAACAGAAAAACTGAGCACAAAAAAAAAAAAGAGACTTAAAACACAGAAGCACAAAGCCTTGCAAGTCTTCTTTCAGAGTAGACTGCTCACTTAGTCATTTATTGCCCTAGCAATATGAAAAACATAAAATAAAAAAGTAACTTAAAAAAAAGACTCTGGAGAAGTGCTGAGTGGCCAGGTTACATATGATAAATTTAATGAGTCTTGAAGTGGACTTGCTGTATTTTTAAATGATTTTAAGCTTGTGTGCAGTGAAAACTTGAATAAGAAATTGTATTTTGAATTCTAAGCTTATACTGATGCTTGTGATTTCTTTGCCTAATCTTCTGTTTACTTATTATAAGATAATGTAATGTGGTTAACAAAATAAAGCATTTCTGAAATAAAACGGGAAGAAAGGTTTATGATTGGCAGAAGGATGAGGCAGCAGTGGGAGAACAGCTGCTTTCTCTGCATATTTTTCTTTTATGATGTCTCTTGCCTTAAGATGTCACTTTCTATTTCATCGTTGGGTATGGATTGTCACAAAGGCTTTATGTAACCAAAACTCACAATGAAGCTGCACCGTATGTGTGCCCTCGCTTCACACACAGCCATGGCACCAAAGGTGACACCTCACTGATTGTGGGCTCTGAAGAGAGATCTTGGTCTTCCAGAAGTCTCTGGACATCAGTGGGGTATACCCATATGCCTTCGGCCTGTAATGGGCTAATTATTTTAGGAAGGGATGGCTCCTTCTTCTTCCTCATGCTGAGCAGAAAGGACACAGGACGCCCTTGTTCATGTCAAGAGTGCCAGCATAGAAAAGGGTATTCTTGTTATCCTTTTAAATGAGAGATTGATTACATTTTGCATAGCAGATGGTCTCTTGGTATGGGACTACCTGTTGAACTAAATGCAACTGAACACAGAGCTAAGGGGCATAAATATTTTATTACTTTAAAAAACAAGGCCTTTTTGGGGGGCTTTTTTTTTTTTGCTTTTTTTTTTATCTGACTGTGATCTGCCTACCTTAGTGCAGAAATATACCTTCCTGTGTGTAACTGTGTTGCTCAGTACCAAATTGCACACTAACTGCATCTACTTTCATTTCAAAGATATTAATCTAGCTATTTGAATATATGAAACCGGCTGTCACTAGGTCCCAGGGAGACCTTATAGAGGCCTTCCAGTACTTAAAGGGGGCCTACAGGAAAGATGAGGAGGGACTTTTTATGAGAGAGCCTAGTGACAGGACGAAGGGTAATGGTTTCAAACTGAAAGAGGGTAGAATTAGGTTAGATATTAGGAAGAAAGTCTTTACTGTGGGGGTAGTGAGGCACTGGAACAGGCTGCCCGGAGAAGCCATGGATACCCCATGTGTTCAGGAGTGTTCAAGGCCAGGTTGGACAGGGCTTTGAGCAACCTGGTCTAGTGGGAGGTGTCCCTGGCCATGGCAAGAGGCTTAGAACAAGATGATCTTTAAGGTCTCTTCCAAGCCAGACTATTCTATGAGCCTATTTATATATATAAAAAAATAAATCAGCAGGTTTCAATGAATCTTCTCTACCCTTCCAGAAGCATAAGTTACATTCCTGGCCCGTGTCCTTAGCCAGTCTCTGAGGGAAGACAGCAGACTGTGTCCATATGCTGCTCCTGCCATAGACTGTTAGATGGTCTCAGTGACTCTGCCTCAGTGACTAATTTGGAACATATCTGAATTAATTTGGTCAGATTTCTCCCATAACTTCAGCACCACTGACAAGATCTTTCTGAGGTGTTGCAGTTAAAAATGCCCACATGTCTACAGTGGTTTACATTCCCCATTAATCAATTCTCAATGATAGAAGCCTATTAAAGGCAAATACAACCCAGTTTTCTTCCTTGAAGAAAGGAAAAAAAATATATGTATTTGCATTCAGGAAAGGAATAGAGAGCTGGAGGAGAGGACTGAGAGATTTGTTTTATTTCATCAGCTTTATACTGTCTTCCAATCTGTATGCCAATCAGTGCAGGCAGGTATGACTTGCCTCCGTTATAGACTAGAAACAAGGAGACAATTACAGCTCAGAGACTTGTACCTGGAGGCACGGATCTCTCAGGATGGTTCATCATATACACTATTGCTTGCTCAGGGCTGTGCTTACAGGCACAATTTAGCTCACAGGTATTGAGTTGTCTGTTGGGTTGTCTAGTCCTCTCCTACGCCAGCAGAAGAGGGCTCCCTTTCATGGATTCTGAAATGCTTTGTCCATTGCCTTTTTGAACTTGACAGCATAAATTACTTCCTCAATTTTGCACACAGTTCTGGTCATAGTAATGAACATTTCACTTTTCAGTCAGTCCTCATTTGGATGCAAACTCTGCTCTCAAGATGTGCATGGCTGATCTTGATTAAGATATTCTTCTCTTTTTACACACATAATCCTTTGAAGTTTCATGCATATGGGGAAAGAATAATATTGGAGTGGAGATCTGCCTTGCAGATCTGAGAGGAAAATTCCAACCTTTTGATTAAGATCATTCTTTTCAAACATGACATAAGCAATTCAGTAACCTATATTGCATCTTCTACAATAGGGGACAAAATTTGCAGTCAGCCTGACTGGATGGGCCAGATCCTTTCATGCCTAGACTGCTTGAGCCTTGCTTACTTTATTCAAAATTACTCTTTATAAAGTAAATTAGCATTTTGTTTAAAACAAAAATAACATCAGCTGGCTCACAGTTACTCAGATTATTTATCCATATACACAAAAAATGATCTGATCTGTTTGAGGGTTAATTTCAGTGTGCATGTGTGTGAGAGAGGGACAGAAACAGAGAGGAGTCTGCTGAAGCTGTAAAACTTGTAGGACAGATATTTAATCCATTAAGAAATCCTGACGTCTGCTAAGTAAGTCTTTCTGTTTAGCCTGGGAATTTCATGAACCCATCTGGCCAAGGTGGATTGATTGCAAAAGGATATTGAAAATGCCAGATACAAAGCTCTCCCACACTCACAATCATCAAAGAAGTTACCTCCATGTGCCTATCAGAATGAGCATTTCAGCATTGTTGTACCCCAAACTCTTCATGGTGCCTAAGAAAAAGAATCATACCACACTTTCTAGAAAGAGATGGAAACAGATACAAGATCATTAACAATCTTAAAAATTGTTAACCACAATTAATAATAGCCTGTTTCCTGTTGTCAATATGTACTAGAAAAAGGACAATCTTGGTTTAGTGATCCTCATGCTTAAACAGCAAACTAAACCATGCTTTAGAGCCCAGCCAATTAAACATTGTAACTTAGTAGCACTGTGCAATATCACAGCAGAAATGTCACTGCTGTGAACTTCTGGTGGCATTCAAAAAAATATTACAAATTGCCATGTCTCCTTCTAAATCATAAAACCCACAGTGTCTTTTAAAAGGAAGGCTTTTGAAGTCTAAAGGACAATACCAGCACACTGTCCTTCTCATGAGAGCAATATGGGCTTTCTGTCAGCTATGAAATAAATCCTGATATTGACCCAAGCAAAGCTTTGGGAGCTGTAGAAGTTGTTATCCTGCTCCAAGAACTCAACCTGCGGTATTTCTGTCTGAGTCTGAAAATGAAACTGATTGCTGCTCACTCTCTCTAGGTTGTGACTGAGGGCAGGGGGAGCTCCAGCAATCCAGACCTTTGTCTACAGTGCCCCACGGCACAGGTCCCCATCTTAATAGGATCTCTCTTACCACATTGGTTTCTATCACATATGTAGTCTACAATAACCAACTGTTTCTCATCTCTAGGCAAATTCAGAGAAATGTGAGTAACTACAGAAAAAATATTAGTGAATAATTAAATCAGTAAAACCAAAACAGTAAAGCACTGGGCTCAATAACTGTTAAAAAAAACCCCAAAAACCACAATAAATTTTCAGTTTCTTCAAACATAGATGTTTTTATAATCAATACATAGGAGAGAGACATTTTGTGTATTATACAGAAAGTCATAGCCTGACTACTACACAAAGATAAGGCTCATTCAAATCTCAAGTTTCAAACCCTTCATGTCTATCTTCTATCATTTTAGCAGAGCTCTCAGAAGAAAAAAAATCTATTCCATAAAAAATTTCTCTGAAATATCAATCTCAAATTCAAGGGATCCAGAGGATCCTGGGGGATGCTTTCCTATCATTTCCATGGACAGAAATACCAAGTTATATTCTGCAAGAAGTCCAGTAAGCAGAAGTTCATCAAGGAGACCCATGTGGCTTTAGTCTCTACGTATCTCTGATAAAACTCTTCCAATAACGTATTTTCAATATTTGCCCCTAAATGATCTAATAAAAAATTATCCAGATTATGTGCTGCTTGTGTGAAGAAAAAGAATTTTCCTGTATCATTTTTCCTTCGCTTGTGAAAAAAAAGCCCCGAATCTTCAAGAGCAACTTGTAAATCCATATGTATGGTTACACTGACTCTTTGTCTCTGTACTTTTTAACTGCACTTGAATAACTAAAATACAAGTGACACCATGTACATAGGGCTTTATAATGAGATTTGAATACATTTCCAGTTCCGTTGCTCATCACTGTTTTACAGCTGAAATGACTGGAATAAATTCGCTGTTTTCCAGCTATTAGTAAAATCCCTCCAGCAACCCCACTTCATACAGACCTTGAAAATAGCTTCTGTACATGTTCTGAGATATAAAACTATTGCTACATGAGGAAAGATGCTGGGATTGTTTCACAATCTTGAATGCTAATGACCACTACAATTAAAATGCTGCACACAGCACATTATGTGTAAGTCCTCTCCACCAACAGACACAAGGCTTAGGTGTGAATCAGTCAGTAGTTTCATAGCAAGCCGATATGCAAATAAAGTAAAAATGCATTATTTATCTGATGTTTGCCAAGGCAGGTAGGGAAATGTAATTTACAGTATGAAATCCCAGATATGGATGCTTTTAACTGTCATTCACAATTAAATTGTATCATTCCCCTCATTTAAGAAGCCAGAAATGTTTTGCTTTTCATATTTCAAAATGGCTGAAATAAATTTGTTCTTATTCTCTCCCTGCAACACTAAAACAGGGCAATAATAATGTTTCTTGAGAATCTTTTTTAACATGGTAATTTCATTAAATACATATTTTGCATTAGTATACTAAGAACACTCCTCTGTCATTGCTCCGCATTAATATATTTCTTTCACTTGCTTTCAGAGAGGCAGAAGGCAGCTGCTGGATTCTCTATACTATCCACTAAACTCCACAGAAAAAAAGGT
The DNA here is from genome assembly GCA_024336885.1 of Actenoides hombroni. Classification (NCBI taxonomy): domain Eukaryota; kingdom Metazoa; phylum Chordata; class Aves; order Coraciiformes; family Alcedinidae; genus Actenoides; species Actenoides hombroni. The sequence continues at coordinate 10,010,564 of WUAM01000143.1, read as the reverse complement.
ACTTGAATTGCTCATTTCCAGTAGTATTATGTAGGTTTTGTTGACTAAGGTGCAATTTTTTTGAAAGCACTAGAGACAGTGGAAAAAATAGTGTCATTATTTACATGTGGGGTTTTTTATTTCTTCTTCCCAGCAAAGCGATCATGAAATGGCACTTCTGATCCCTACATGTGTGTTTGATGTTTGCTGCCATGGTGAACAAAAGCTGCTCCTCGGAGGATCTAGTCCTCAAAGCAGACTTTGCTAACCAAAAAGAACGAAAAATCTCCTCAATTTGGACTTCACAGAATAGTGTGATTATTTTCAAGCCTGGATGAACTATGTCATTTTCAACAAGCTCAGAGAGTTTCCCAGACAAGCTCATCTGAAAGAATATTCCCTTCTGTGGTTTCCAGTTGTTGTTGTTGTCTTATGCTGTTGGGTTTTCCCCCTACAGTCAACTGTCCCACACACAGGACACTTAGAGTAGCATAACAATCTGTCTGCTGCATTAAATGAATTAATCAGATTAATATTTTTATTAATTTATCTTTCTGGGTTTTTGAGGAATCTTATAGGCTGACATTTCTAGGCTTGCACAGCTCACTGACTGGGTTCAGAGCTGCAATACCAACTGCGTGAAGTCTGTTCATGAAGGACACAAGACCAAGCAAATGTCCCATTTCTTTTCAGATTAAGTTTTGCAAAGTAGAACATGAGATGTCTATACAAAAATCTCGTTATCCAAAAGCACCTAATTTTAAACATTCATCCTTGTGTGCTGCAGCCAAAGTGGCCATTAGGATAAAGAAGGTTCTTCTTAAAAATGACCAATTAATTGGTTTGACTTTTCTTGTCTGACCACTGTACAGACCTTGATGTAGACCAGCAGTTAAGCACATGAAGACAAGTAGTTAACTACATATTTATTTTCAACATGGTGAGCCTTGAGTAACCCTTTCATGTGGACCACTCACCTGCTTTCCTCAAATAACTCCTCAAATATTTAAGATCAGTAGGATGTGTTACATTAAAAAAACCAACACCCCACCCCTCCAAAAAAAACAAACAAAAAAACCCCCAAAAATCCCCCACAACAACAAACAAAATCAAAACAAAACAGACAACAAACAAACAAACTCCCCAACCCCCCCCAAAATCTGTAGAAAACCATTTTGGATTATTTTTGTGATTCTAATGATTTCTGTTTAATTGCATTTTTGTTTTCTTTTTCTTTGATGCTAGTTGCTGCCTTTTAGCCCTGCTCTTTTGAGTGGCTTTGCTTTGTGACTTGGAGTGCTGCTGATTAGAAGAGCAAGGAGGGAAATGTGGCAAATTAAATCTCTTGACACAACAGGATGAATTAATTCAAGGTGAATTTAAGTACTGACCTTCGATTTCAACTCATTTGACAGAAACATGTGTATTGTAATTTCTTAGAGGAAGAACTAGGCAGAGAAGGATGGTACCATCCATTAGAGTAAGAAATCACAATTTTATTCTCCTCTCCCTCCTCAAAATGTGAAATAATTCTGGTTGTGTCTGGAGCTCTGAAAAGGCTTTGGACTGCTCAGTATCAGATTCTGTCATATAGGAATTCCAATCAATCCTGTGCATTAATTGCTCTTGAAAACCCAAATCAGGTATTTTTTCCACTTTTTAAAAAGCTACTATCTTTCTGACAAAAATCCTTTTCAAGATAGGCAGATTTTCATACACTAAAAGCAAAAAGATTGGGAGTTCAGTTTACTTCCTTTAATTTGTGATGTTTTAAAAAGGAGTGCCACTGAACAAGAGGAAAGGAAAATTTCCTTGTCATTACTTTCTGATTGACATTTTTTTTTTGCAAGGCTCTGTTCACTGAAACTTGCAAAACCCCGGGCTCCCTAAACCAGCTATAGAAGTTAAAGCACTGTTTGGAAACCCTGTAATTGGGAGTGTCTGTGGGTTTCAGAATATGCTGCTCAGCTATGGCTGAGGTTTGCTGCTTTCATTGTACTTTAGGCTGCCAGCTGTATCTGATCCAAAAGTACAGAAACAGACTTGTTTAAACTCAGGCATTGTGTAGTGTTTGCGCTGTGTGCATAATGAATGCTGAATGCAAATCTAGGCTGTAAAGGGAAATGCTGAAAACCTGTATGACAAGCAGCAGAGCTGCACAACACAAAATATGGCTTTATAGCATAAATAGTCACTTGTGTCAAATATATAGGAGCTGTTCAAAACGGAGCATCCTAATTAAGCACAGTTTGTTGCTCACCCAGTCTCAGCTGTTTAAACTTCATCTTTTGAAGTGTTTGACCTTAGCTGCAAGAAGAAAACAGGAAGAGTAAATTTCTGACTTGTAAGAGTCATCTCCCAATTCTGCAGCAGCAGCAGAATATTTTCCACTTATTTTTGGTATTTTTAACTCCCTGATATCATTTGGACACAATAGCTGGGAATCTTAAAATTTAGTTTAATTTAGTTTCATTTTATTTTTAGTTTAAAACAACTGAAAATGCCACTCCCTGAAAACAAAATGAGGTTTTATATCCGTAGGAACAAGAACAACATTTATCCCAGGCTGATTGATAAACTAAGCTAAGCAATGGACTAGGAAAAGACAGAATTAGCCATATAAGGCTTTGGTTTGTACAACTTTAGAATTTAATAGGCAAGAGACTCTAAACATTACTAGAGACTCAAATAATTCTTTCTTCTCTTTTGGGTTGGTGGGCAAAATGTGGGTACAATAGATGTCACTGCGACATTCCTCTGAATTGCTGACTTGTACCAGTCATTTGCAGCTTCAGATCTTGAGCTTCAAACTGGAGCTCTAAAGATATGATACTTTATATATAAACAGAGCTTAAACTACTCGGGGGGGGGGGGTTGTAGACCTCCTCATATGAAAGGAAGTAGCAACTCATGCAATCATCTTATTCTACCTGCTCTTTGACTAGAAATGGCCTTTCTTTTAGTTTAAAAGGTGTCACAGTAGCATGTCAGTTCAGCTACAGAGACATAGTTCTTAAAAAGAGTGGAAATAGACACCAATATTTGAAAGTCCAACTGAAATGCAACTTGCAGAATATCCCAGAGATAATGGAAAAATCAAAGCAAGAAAATAAGACTGCAGTGTTATTCTGTAGAATTTCTTGTCAACAGCTTGGAACTTTACCAAGTGCATTCAGTTGAAATGCTGTGAGCAACCTTGGCTTCTTATCCCTTCTGCAATAAACAAACTGAACCAGAAAGAAATGGAAACAAAGCCTGCCTGGTTGTTAGACAGACAGACAGACAAACAGACAAACACACAGACATACAGACAGACAAACACACACACTGACAATTACCTGGAATCAGTGACACACAGGATCAAATTTTCCCAGAATTTTATGCACAGACATACCTTCAATACTGTGCTGCTGTGCTGCAGGGTGTGACAGTAGCTGCTCCTACGTTTTGTTGAATCCCTTCTGTAAGGTCAAGAAGATGCCCACTGGATTATACAAGTTGTCTCTGCTTCCTGTGGCATTATGGCTGTGAAGATAAATATGAGTGGACCAGACACTATGAAAATGATACACACATTTAAATGTACAGAAAAAAGAAACCCAAACCCAGCAAACCCCACCACCCTATCGCATGCCTAAATATTGGCAAAGTCTACAGTTTTTCAGTGTTACACTTAATTCTCTGGGTGTTTATTACACTTAATTCTCTGGGTGTTTAACTGCAAGGCAGATTCTAGGTACGGTTGACACATCCAAGAACAGAAGTCCACTCCGAATGAGTTTGAAGGTGTTAGTGTTAAAACATGCAAACTCACTTCCTGAGATACTGGTCCAGACAAAGGTTCTTTAAAATAGACACGACATATAAAATACAATCTGTAGCTATAGCTTATGGTAAAAAAAAAATTAAAATAAAAAAAAGCTTTCTTATCTACTAGAATGCAAAAGGATCTTCTCTGTCATCACACTTCTAAACACAGAGCAAGATATTGGAAATGCAAGAGACTGTGGTCGGGAGAGTCAGGAAAGCCACCTTCAACCATCCTCTGAAGGAGACACTGTGATATATAAGCCATTCTCAGAAAACAATTTATTTCCCAAGAATTTGCCAAACTGCAGTAATTCCAAGCCCCTTTTGCACATATTACATGGTGAGCATGGAGTCCTGAAGTAAGATTTAGAAAAAAAGTAAAGGCTAACCATTTTAGTTAATTTGATAGCTAAAGATTCATAATATGAGTACATGCCTGAACACATTTGAAGAGGATTAATATATAGGTATGGATGATACACAACCAGTGGAACTGTTGTCTGTGTTGTCTCCGATGTCTTTGACCTCTGCAGCAAACTTAGATGATCACAACCTCTGAATGAACTTTCCTGATTCAACAATTTCTAAACTGTTTGTGAATGATTTGCTGAGTTCTAATTGCAGATAGTACACTGGCTCTGGGGTAAAACATATATTTAAGTCTTCAAAGCTGTCAGACTGCCTCTTTTCCCCAGAATTAAATTCATTGAAAAATACGATAACTTAAAAAAAAAAATTGAAATGCCAAGTAAACCTGACATTTAATGCTGCACTTTATGCTTCTCTCCCCCTCTTAAAGGGGTTGAAGCTGCAGAAAACATTTAGGAATTGCAAAGGATATTCTGTATACATTCAGCATTTTACTGTAAATTGAATCTATTCATGGTAGATAAGGACTGCAGAACAAGGTCCTGGAGGTAACACAGTTTTTTCCACAATTCATACGATAATACAGTGATTTTACACCACCAAATACTCTCCTTTGGAAATACTCACTTTTCAGAGGCTACTTTTTACATGCAGAGCAACCATTACATTAGAAACTTTAATCATCCATTCTCCCAGCAATTGCTCCCCAATTTTACTCTTATTCTTTTGCTTTCCAGGCAGCTCTTTCTTTTAGGCTTGATTTAACATGTAAGGGCATGTAAAACCTTGTGTTGCTACCAACAGGACTCTGGTCAGAAAATGGGACTTGGGATGAATTTTATGGTGCATGCTTCCTCTACTTCCACAACATTTCCCAGTTACATACTATCTCATTTCCTCTTACAGAGTGCTTTTGTGATGGTAGGAAGTGCTGTTTGCACCCTCTTGCAGTGTAACTAACGCATTCATTTTCTAGCAGACCATTTATTCCAAAATTTCTCTTTATGTGTTAGTTCCTCTAATTTTTTAAATTTATTTTTATACCTGCCAGACTTTGGCATCATCTTAGTTACAATAGTTTTTTTCATTGTCTCCTCCAAAAAATTCAACAGTTGATGACTTTTTCCTCCTTTCCAGTCCCTGGTGCATTCCCAGACAAATTAATCAGCTGTTTCACAGCAATATTTTGTGGTTTGTTTTTTTTTTAATTTTCCTTTCATTTTCTCTATAGATACTTACTATATTATATTAAGTGCCATGCCAGCTTACACCCATGGAAATCTTTACAAGCCTTTACATTTTGCACATTTTAAATTTACTTTTTTTTTTTTTTTTTGTATTTTAGGTCATTTTAACATCTTAGTATAATGAACATCTCTATATCTTGAATGTTTTTTTAAGACAGCTGATTTGCATTACCAGTGATTTTCACCTTACTGCCTCTTTATTATGATAGTCAAAGAAATTATATTTGTATAATAGTATGAATACTAGCCTATGTACTTTCTGTTCCTCTTTTCTGTGTGAAGAAAAACAGTCACTGTAGTTGGAGTCCTGTTCTATAAATGAGTACATGTTATTCAAACAGAATTGCTTCTGATTTGTTTTGAGTGGAATATCTGTTCCTGCTGCTAACTCCCCTCTTTATCATCTCCAACTAATAAACTATATTCTGAGTTTCTTGTGGAATCAGCAATGATGTTAGTCAGTATTTTCATCAGTGTAATGGAGATTGCGCTCTAGCCTTAAATCTTAACAATACATTTACTTTTCATCTTCTACTTTCAGTGCATTTTCCCTAAGACATCATCTGCCCTCTTCTCTCTTTTACTTGTTGCATCCTACATCTTTTACATCTGCATTATACTTCACTGAGTCTTTGGATATTCATTATAAGTAAGACTTTAAAATACTTTCTCTCGGTCCTGTGCCTAAATGGAAGGAAGTGACTGTTGAAACTTGCTATCAAGATGTACAGGCCATAGTTTTCAATTGCTTCCTTACAAACTGGACAGCACTGCCCATGGCTATTTGTCAAAATTTTCATTTTCAGAAATGCTTTGACCAGCCCTGTGGGTTACATTATGCTGCGCACAAGAACCCTACTGCAGTCAACATATCTTAACAATTGCCCAGAAACTTCCCTAGGATTCCAATACTTTATCCAGAAGTAAAGGCTGAGTCAGAAAAGAAAATGCAATGTCTTGTTTACAAAGCAAATGCCAAGCAGTTTTACTTGTAATACAGAGTTCAAACAGAAAAGTCAATTTGCCTAACTCATATCTAGGAACTCAGGCATGGGAGGGTGATAGAGGGCAACACAAAGGACATTGCAAAATAATCCCTGCATCAGTGGGCCCAGACACTCCTGTAGGATAAAGAATGAAGAATAAAAGTCTGAATTATCCACAGCAATGGAATGGGAATATGATTCTTGATGTGTGGAATACAGAACAGGTAATTGTGAATTGTGAGACAATATCTCCTTTGGGGGGTTCTAGTGAAGGCATGAACTGCACAAGTAAAATTATAATTCCCAATATGCTTATCTTTTTTGTCTTGCATAATTCATGGCTCCAGCAACATCCAAGCTGCAGGACATTTGCATTTTCTTCTCTTTGACTGGAGGACAGGACAAATACATGCAAATCAATGCTCTTTTTTGGTTTATTTCCATTCTCTTGCTCTTCATTTGTCATGAAGTCGAACAGCATGACATTCTGACAGCTGACAATATATTCTTATGGGCAAAAGTCAACTGATAAAAAAAATCATACCTGACTTTCACTCTTTCAGATAAGATTGCTTCTAGAATAAATAAAACCATGGCAGTATATTCTTACAATTTCTACAGATTATTTTTCTCCTTTATTATTCAGTTACTCTATGATGTTGATCCTGTAAATGCCAATATTTACTCATGTTTGTGCTGTGATTCTTCTACTTTGGTAAAGGTTTAGTTGTTTCCCAATTGTTTCAGAAAGTTTGACTGGAGATGCTTTACAAATAGAAAATGCTAAATAGCTTAGTTTCCAAGAAAACTGGGAGGTGCAAGAACTCACAGAATTGAGAGGTGCTATAACCTAAGAAGAAATTCATTTTGGGTGTAGGATACCCGGACTGAAAAATGAGTGATTAAAAGAGTTCAAGACTCATATTTCACAACAATGCTGTAAGTAGTCGGCTGAAAACTGTTCCTTCTTTCAGGTATATTCAAATATTCTTGCCAAAACATCTCTGTCAGAAACTCCAAAGGTGTATCTACACATCATTTTACGACACAAGAAATCTTTGAGACGTCTCTGAGTCTGCTAAAGAGAAGCAAATTTTGAGTAACTGCACCTTTCTGTCCATACTATGTGTTCATAGGACTATTCCCAGCTCTTTTCTTGACACTGAGCAAGGATGTGGTGGTGGGTAAGTGTTCAGCTCTAGGAACTTGAAAACCTCCCTCTATCTCCCAGCAAAGGAATAAACTTTTTTTGCTAAGAGGGATAACCCTTGTAGCCCCAAATTTTACACAATTGAAAGGTCTGAGTCCATTATTTCCTGGATTTATTCTTCCAGGATACGCTGAGGGGGGGATGTTGTCAATATATACTTCATATAAGGACTTCCTGAGTCAGAGAAAACAGTTGTGATTAGGATGTTGTAGGGTGTATCTGAGATGGAACAAAGCCTCAGGTGCTTTACTCCAAGGAACAGCTTATATAATCATAGGAAGTAGTCACTCAAAAACATATAAATCATTTGGGAAAAACCAGAACATTTTGCAATGCATATAGATTCAGATTCTTTCTTCCATTGAGAAATGTATACTTTAATTCAATTCAGTTTGAACTAAACTGATTCTTTCCCCTGTTCTTCAGTTTCATAGCTCAACCACAAAATCAGTTATTTACAGTGATTTAGTCTGGAATCATTAACAAGGAATAAGATACCTCAGACTTGACTGACTCTGCCACTGCACCTTCATCCATCCTCTTGGCCTTTCAACCCAGTGTAATATCTCTTGTCCTAATGGCTTCTTTCTCTGTTTCTTTCTGATCTCTCTTTCTTTCCCCTTGAGTCTGTCTCACTTCTCTTATTTTCCTATACAGCCTATACAATCATTTCTACAGCTTTTATATCACTTCAGTATCTTCTCCTTTCCATCCCTGTGCAATTGATTTTTTTCTTAATCTCTTTTCTCTCTTATTTTGCTCACTCAAGTTTCCTTTTCCTCTCCTGGTTCTTCCCCTTCTTTATCTCTCACTTATTTTCCCTCCCCTGCTGCTCTTCATCCTCTCTGCTTACCCACTTTCACTTTCTCATCACTCGTATCATTCCACTGATTTCTACCTCATTCTCCATTGCACTCCTTCTCTGGTTTTGGGTTTGGGTTTTTTGTTGGTTTTTTTTTCTCCCCTTGCCTTCTCTGATGCCTCCTGGTGTGCCCAGTAGCTCCTCTGCTTTAAATTCTGCTCCTCTGCTGTCTACTTTCCAGACTTTAAAAAATTGATCCTAAAACCCTGCAGCCTTTATAAAAAAAGAGCATTTTTCAACAGACTGTTTCTTTTTGTATTCCCTATTACATAGAACTGTCTTCTCAAAATCAGTGCTTTGAAGGAGATGAAGCAAGAAAACAAGTTTCACTGCAGCAACCAAATACAGAGCAAACTTTCACAGCCTGGAAGTATTACCCCAAATCTCTATTGTCTTAGTCTCTGAGAAATCAATTGCCCACGGTCATTAGAATTAAAAAAGGAAACAACATCACTTTTTAAATATTTTTTCATTTCCAACTGACATTTTGGTGCCATAGACAAATAAATTTATCAGAAACCAAGCATCTTCTTTCTCTTATTAGCACAGCCAAAAGCAGAAAAATTTTCTTCTTGTTGTTGGGACTGATATGAACAATTACACTTGAAGATGGATCTGTTCACTCCGGGTCATTCCAATACAGTCATTGATTGTCCAAGTCATCACAAAACACTGCTATTCATTGCTATTCCCAATCTTTATCAGAGCTTGTATGGCAATGGTTGAATGTAAATATACAGTACTAGCAGTGTAAACAGAGCACAAGCAATGTCAATACTTTATTCAAGCACTGCTCAGCAATACACAGAGAGTCAGCAAAATAGGAAGTTGAACTTGTAAAACTGAGCAATTAATCTTTCAGAACTGGAATATGCAAAGGTGACCAATGCCTGGTTTCTCTCCTTTTCCTGCCCCCCCCCCCCCCCCCCCCCCCCCC
>WUAM01000143.1:9989714-10001064 GCA_024336885.1 Actenoides hombroni | reverse complement strand
ACCGAGCAATTAATCGTCACGAACTGGAATATGCAAAGGTGACCAATGCCTCGTTTCTCCCCTTTTCCTCCCCCCCCCCCCCCCGACACATTTTTTGTCCCCTGATTTACCCATTGAAAGTTAAATTTTTTAACGTTAAAGTGAGTAAAGTGTTCATCCTTACTCTCAGGGGTTCTGATGTGATATTGCATTGCTTACTGAGCATAAAGTACATCTTCAGTCATAGCAAATACTCTTATCAAAATTCTGAACCTGTGTGTTTCTGAGAGTTTCTACTGTAAAAATGACAGTGTTTTAGAAAACAGGTCTTTCATGCAGCCTTCCTTAATGCCCAACAGGCACCCATCAGTAAAATTTTAAACAACCAACAGTGGTGAGAAAACAAAAAGAAATATTCATGATATCAGCACCAGATCCTTGCAGCAAGGTAGCATTGCTGCTGAGAAAAAGGAACCACTTTCAGATAGCCCTGTCCTTCCCCATGACAAACTCTGCCTCTTAAGGCAGCAGAATTCTGCACTCACTGTTTTGTTTCCACTGGGGGTGACCATTCTCCTCTCAAGAAAAGCATATTATTCCTATATGGCATTCAAGCTCCTGATGGATAATCTAAAAACCAGCATAACCTTAATGTAGAAGAAATTTTAAAAGTTATAACAACAAAATTTCTGCACTAGTCTTGGTCACTGAGCACTAAAGTTAAGGTTTATTTTTGAAATAGGATATAAAGTTATTGGAATATAAAGCTATTAAGAAATGGTTAGGGGGAAGCTGGCTGGGGCTTTTTTGATGTTATTGACCACACACGTTCTTTAATAAAACCAGCTTTATCTTATTGTTTCCATATTAATTCTGATCCATGCATCTCAGCAGAATGCAACGATCTTTTTATATATGTTTAATAATCACAGCCAGGTTAGACTTGAGAAATTGAGGTTTAGGTATTTGGGATCTTGTCTGAATCTGAAACAACAATAATTCGCTTCATAAATCTATGGTTTACTTAGTTTTCCATATGAAGTCTCTGGCTGGGCTGCCATGCTGCACAGGAGGGCCTACCTGGCAACAGATGCCTGTGCATTGCCTCAGGTGCTGTTGCACAGCTAGTGTGGGCAGATAGCACCAGATATGGTGGTACCAACATCAGCTGGTGGTGAGGAGGCTTAGCCATGGCATAGGAGACTGGAGTTGTAGAATCATTTTAAGGCTCTGGATCTTTAACTGGTATGTCCACTGAGTTATGCTAAAAAGGGGGTTATCTTCCTTGTCACTTCTCTCCTCTGGCCACAAACTGGCCTGGATTAACAGGATTAGCAGAGGCCGTTCTCTTTCTCCTCCTCTGTTCAACCTCCCCTTCATTCCCTGTCTACATCAGAATGAGGAGTATGATTTCCTTTGCTCAGCAACTTCTCCATTCCCCTAGTTACTATGCATGAGACGAGAACATAGCTGGCTCAAGTGTTATCTGTTTTAAATAGAGACAGCCCTCTTCCACTGTGAATTTAGTGTAGGAGAGATCCAGGTAGAGTAAATCCTAAGGGGACAAAGGCATCTAACATTACTAATCATATTTTTTTACCTTCAAGATATCTCTATGCCTTCAGAAGAGGGAAGTGATATTCAAAGTATTGTTTCAGATAACTTTCTGGATGTCTCCATCTCAGATATCATGGATAACTGAGGTCACCCATTTCTCTCTCCCTTGCTACAAATTTTAGTCTAAGCAATATTTAGTATTTTATTCTTGTCCCAGATATAAAATTTCACATTTTTTATGGCCTTAGACATTTTAGAGCATTTAATGGTCTGGTGTTGAAGGCGTCAGGACGTCTGGATCCCATCACAGTTTTTCAAAATCATTATTAATGGATCAATACAAATTCTCAGCGGATTAACAAAGTAATAAATAAAAACTCCTTTGAAGTATTTTATATAGCTGATAAAAAGATTATTTAGTACAAAGTGATGTATTCTTGCATTTGTTTTGAAGAGTTATGACAACATCTGAATTAAACCACTCAGACTTTTCCACTTAAATGGAAAGACAAACCACGTCCCAATCTAGAAAATAAGCCAGAGTTTACCTTTCATGTTTTTACAGTTATAGGTTATAACACTCAATACTTGGTGATATTAGACCCCCTCAAATCCACACTCTAGGTAGCTGTCTCTCAGAAATGAAAATAACCATGATTTTATGGGCAACTTAAATAGTTCACGATAACAATTAGTTTATGTAGGTTATAGAAAAAGCACAGGCTCCACTCAGTGAGAACTATCAAAGATCTGGCTGTCATAAAATTATTAAAGGAGTTGTTCCCTGTTAATTAAACTAAATGAAGACCATATCATGTTACTAATAAGAAAAATAAATTACTGAAATACTGTATCTTTTATGTTACAAATATTATTGCCATTTTAATTACATATTGACATTAATAAAATACAAAAAAGGAACACTTAAGTCTTGGAGTTAATGTGGGATTTTTTTCAGCTTTTGAGTTTCTGCACATTTTCTATCTGTATCAAGGTCATCAGCTCTCAGATAATGTAGCTAAGAATTGATTTCTGAATAGTCTCCTGCTGTGCTTTATGTCATTTTCTGTCCTTGTAAAAGACAAGAAACTCCAGGAAGATGGTAACATTTCTTTTTCTCACAAGGTTTTTTCTTTTTATGTGTTATTGTTGCCATTTTTTAACTTGCAGATTTGTTTATCTGATGATCTATCTGGAGAAAAGTTAATTATTCTTGAGTTTAATGTTTTGTTCTAGAAACCTAATATATATTTCTGACAATGTTTGAATTAGTTGTTTCATGTACTGAGTAAAAAAATTTCAAAAACCTTGAGTTTTTTCTTTTTTTTTTTTTCATTTTAGGGTTGCTTTGGTGAAACTATTCATTTATGGTTTTGATTTTTATTGGCTCCTTCAAAGAAAACACACAAAAAAATCTCTGTGGTATAAAGGACTTGATCCCCAAAGACTTATAAAAGAAACATTTGCATTTTAGTTGGTCAGGAAGCTGAAAAAAGAATGTATAAAGTAAAGAGTTTTAAAGGCCTGTTAATTTTATGATTAAAAAGAATAAGTCAAAAGCTCATTCAGACACTGCTTTTCTTCTTTTGTCCTCTTTCTTCTGCAGGTAATGTAAAATTTCTACATCTTTCTCATTGCATTAATCCTTGTAGCACTGTGCTACCAATAAACTTGCACATAGTCTCCTGCAGAGACACGGAATCAGCTGCAAAGTCAGAATGTGGAACAAGCCTACTTTAAGTCAACATCTGGAAAATGGTTATTTCACAAGTTATTTTTGTTGCTAATTAAGCAAGTTAACCTAAAACCAAAAGGTGTGAGTTGAATACTAGAAGAGTGCTAGTGAGTCCTGGGGAAGGACAACACTAAAATGGCCACATGACAAGAAGCAAATGCAAGATAAAAAAAGAACTTGTTCAAGACGAAGCAGCTGAAAGAATCAAGTCATGGAATAGTCTCTAAAGTCATGCTAGGGAACCATCGAAGAGAGGAAAACAGCAATCTGAATTTTGCAGGAAAACTGACAGGCTAAGTTAGGCAACAGCCTCATTATATTCCTGAATAAGTATACATTAACTCCAGAGCAGGCCAGGACTCGCACTGCCCAAGAACACTCGTTAAAGATACCCTAAGCATATATTTTCTCTGTCAATAAGTGGCTAGTTTCATTTTTTTTCCCTCCAACTTAAGTGCTTCAGAGCTGAGTTATCCTGTTGAGGCAAAAGTACTGTGACTCACCCGTCTGACATGTTTTTCTCTATGGTTGTCTTCTGGAACATGCAGCAGTGTAAATATTTCAGCGCACGTTTCAAAGGGTGAAGTACCTTGAATATATACACTTCCAGTATCATATGCTGTAAAAATACCTTTCCTATGTGCCAGCAATGATGGGAATGGGAGACAGGAATGGGGGAGGAGGGAAAGGTAGTGAAGAAAAAGGAGGGAAAGAAAGGAAGGAATGGCAGAGAGGAGCATTATAATTTACCAGAACTGTGCTTGAAAATCTTGTTGTTGTCTAGGAAGGAGAGTTAAAGTGATATTATTTCTCTCCAGAGAAAATAGTGAGAGGTGAAGATAAAATTTTTACATTAGATTATATTTACCATTGATTTTTTTTCTCCATAATGTTGACTGATCAGTGGAAAGTGAAGCACTGTTCTTAACATTTGAAAGAGTATTCATGACTGCAAAGATCAACCAAGAACAAAAATGATATATTTTGAGATAATTTGCTAGATAATGGACCTCCTGACTCTGCACACAAATACAGGAGTTCATTTGATCTGTATGGGTACAAGACAATAGTAGGACAAGAATGAATAAGCTTACTAATAAGAATTTAAAAAAAGATTGAAAAGAGTGAGCATTTTTAAATATTTTTTCCCTGGTGTTATATGCATATAGAATCATCTTGAAAAAATAAACACCCACACACACACACACACAACACAGCAGAGATTATCAACTGGGTATGGAAAATGGGAAACAACCATTGGAATACATTAGGATCATAAGGAACTTCATTTAATAATTCAGGCATTCATTCAGTATTTAGCTTTTAGCTCCACCAAGCCAGCTGGGATTTGATTGGACTTGACAGGTTATACCTGACACTGTTTGAGATGGGATTTAGACAAAGCATGAGCTTTATTACACTCCGAATGCAACAGTAAAAGCAGTGGGATCAAACTACACGCTATCAGTTGTCGTGACAGTGTGTTGACAATTATATATTCAACATGGTGACAGGTGCATAAGCAACTGACCTTACGAAGACAGCGGAGTTTTGATTGCTTCTTTGCCTGAAAAATTGCACAATGGAACAAAATAGATTCTATAGAAATTCACAACCACACTTTCAAAGACCAAAAATATTTATTACAGGAAAGTCCCAGCAGTAGTGATGGAAGGGGAAAGCCTAAGCAGGATGAAGGGCTTTGTAGCTACGTTCAGACTTCAACTTAGTTCATATAGAGTAAATATTTGAAAAAGGTCAGACATGATAAGAATATCTATGGCATAGGTACTGAGAAGCTGGAAAATCAGAAGTGATCTCAAGAACAATAATTAGGTGTCAAAGGCGGAGCTGGGCACCAACTACAAGGGTTTGTGAGACTTCCAGCCTTAAGAGACTCAGTGGTAAGGAAAACATGAAATGGATTCTTTCTGAAAATAAGCATATCACAAAAATAAATGAGACCTAATCAATATAATTAAGAGCATGAAATGAAACTTTTTTAAGAAATGTGCTTGGAAATAAAGGTACCACTTCAAGAAAATGTTCATTCAAAGAGGCATGGAAGGAAGAAGGAAGAGAAGGCTAAAGACTGCATGGAGATGGAGGTAGAGAAATTGGTTGCAGTGAGGTTCAGGCAGACAGACTGAGCAAGGAACATGTAACTGTTATCTGTGCCGTGAAACTGTGTGTCACTGACTCTCAAGTTAGGAAGAACTGTATGTAATAATAAAAATAATAGAAAACATTCTTCAAAACAGCACTGACAAAGTTGTGCCAAAAGTCTCAGTGTCAGTATTTGGGGGGGGGGGTATTTTGTTTCAAAACTGTCCATCTTAAAGCTGCGATACTTAAAGCTTCTGGGTACCCGTGTTGTGACTCTCACAGCTGATGTACACTAAAGGTGTAACAAGGCAACATTTCCATACAAACAACCTAAGATGAGACATCAAAAGCAAAGGAAAGGATCTGGGGTTTTTGTTTGTTTATTTGTCTATTTATTTTAAACAAATAACATTATAGGAAGAGAATGTGATTCTCTTAGGAAGAGTAAAATGTTTATTGGCTTCATAACTTGTAGAAAGTAAGGGAAAAAAAAATGTCTAAGTTAAATGTATTACAGAACAAGCCACTTTGAGTTTACAAATCTTTTCTTGATTGGTCAGAAGGACAGAGGTGAATATGTGCCCAAACCACATATAATAATTAGGAACTATCATCTACTAAATCTGTTAAATTTTATAACAGAAACTCATCTCAGAGAATCTTGTTTTTTCTTTTTCACTAAAGAAGATAATGGAATTTTTATTTTTTTTTATCTTTTTCACTTTTTTAACTTTTATTTTTTTACATTCAGTCAAGAAAATTCTCCTCTTTCTACATCGGAAGTTTAATTGTATGTGAAGAACTACATTTATTTCGCTTCAAATTTGATTTTGTGGTTTTAAAAAAGGTGTGTTAAATCCACCAGCATCATGCAACCCCTGCGTGAGTCACCATTTCTAAGTAGTTGAAGATCAGAAAAAAGCCTCTTCTGTGCTTTTTCAGATCAGACTCAAATAGACTAGCATCTCGGAAGAAGAGTACTCTGTCTCCATGACACCTTAAAATACCCAGTTACCATAGTACCCCCAATTTTAAAAGATTGGTCATTCCAAGCAGATTAGTAGGAGCATGAAGGAACCAATCCAGAATGTATTTAAATGCTCCAGTATCCTGTTGTTCCAGGTATTAGCAAGTTTTTACCACATAGCAAGGGCTTTGTTTAATAGCTTTGTCACTTGCTGTTCCCTTTCTGGTGTCATATATGAAAAAACCTGAACTGCATGATGAAAAAGATAAGCAAGAAATCCTCTTTGGGGATATTTATAGGTACAGTTTTTAAAGCACATCAGCACAGTAAACCAAAATAATTCTTTGTTTATCTGTTAAATGCTACTCTAACAAGTATTTCAAAAGGTCTGTCTATGCAATCTTTTACAAATAGTTACAAGCAAATTGAATGCATCTCTCAGACAACCAGAGGCTATGGATATTTTCTGTCCTATTTGGAGTTGCTAATTTTCAGATCCAATAAGAATCATTACTTAATTCATTATTAGCTACTTTATACCTTTTTCCTTCAATCTCCATGGTAGAATTCTGCAGACTTGGAGACAAAAGGCAATGAATAGGAATAGGATAAAAGATCCAATAAAACATACTAAATGGTTTAAACTGCTAGTGAAAGTAGTGAAGTGATGGTCTGGCATCCGTACTTTAAGAAGCATGATGAAAGATAAAAGTCATTGAAGAAAATGCATTGATAGAGAATACACTACCTTAAAATCTTTGCAGTAAAATTATAGAAAGCTTGATATCTTTAGATTATCAAAGAGAAAGTAAAGAGAAGTCTCAAAGGTTATAAATGAGTACCTTCATAGATACTTCACTGACAATAATAATTTCCAGGAATTCAAGAGATGTTAGTTGGGAGACATTAAATCCAGACATATTCAGATTTTGTGAAAAATATCATTTTGGTAGAGCAGGCTGGTAATAATTGAAGAATCTGCTGAGGGAAATAACAAATTCTTTATCTTTTGATAGCTTCAAGCCAACAGGAACATAATTTGTTAGCATAATCTTTTATCCCTCAGAAGTTGTTTGGCTCATTTTCCATATAATCTGTAGAATGACATTTAGAAGGTGCTACTAAAGCTTTTATTTTTGCTAAAAATTTAAAGATCTTGAGTTAAATTGTGGAATCCTATCTTAGATGGGCATTATTATCAGCCTTGGTCTTACAAAGGCTTACACAAATATTTTGCCTATTTTATAATTAATTGATGTATTCACAATATATGCAGAGATTAAGAGCTGCTGAAGGAAGGTCCCCAGTAATATTTAAGTGAACTGATGACCAATTTACTTCTCTGAATTAAGTGATAGGAAGGTAAGGCTGGAGCTTTTAGCCTAGTGATCTCTGCAAAGTGCTGGGGTTGCAGTGCAAAGTTAGATGTAAATATTTGTTGACCTAAGCTGGTAAGAGTGAAATGGAGTCAAGCTTTTGGCTTCTGTCTGAGATTTCAGGTAATGTTCATCTCCAGGTACCACAGAATACCAAATACATCTGACTCCATCTTCATGATCAGGCACAGGAAAAATGAATGTCAAAGTATTTCCAGACCTTGCCCAGCAAAAAAACCTGCTTTTATTTAATTTATTTATTTATTTATTTTAACTGCCAAATCAGCTACCAAGTTTGGAGAAAATCTGGCTTTGCTACACAAGTAAAGATATCACATAGTTCTCAGTGTTTACCTACCCACTAACAGTTTTACTTAACCCACACAGTTTTTGTGTAGAAGACAAAAAAATCTATAATTCCCACACAAATTAAGAGCAAGAAAGGGTCATGAGTTACCAGGAACTGTTGGCTTCAACATGGTAAGAGAGTACAGAGCTTCCTCATTAGATGCTGAGGTGCCAAGCTCTGCATCTACCTCTTTAACTTCTGATCAGATAGATTCTAGGGC
The DNA here is from genome assembly GCA_024336885.1 of Actenoides hombroni. Classification (NCBI taxonomy): domain Eukaryota; kingdom Metazoa; phylum Chordata; class Aves; order Coraciiformes; family Alcedinidae; genus Actenoides; species Actenoides hombroni. The sequence continues at coordinate 9,992,775 of WUAM01000143.1, read as the reverse complement.
ATGTTACCAGGAGACAATTTGTAGTGAGAAGTAGAAATTGAATTTGATTCTGGTTTAAAGCAAAATAATTACAAATAAGATCATATTATACCACCCATACAAATTAAAGAGCTAGTTATGCTGAAATTTCAATTGCTAGTTTAGAGCTTTTGGATTGTCTAGCTAAAACTGAGCTCCTTACATGCAGAACACTCCTGGTCAAGCATGCAAAAATGTCTTGATAAGCCTCTTACACAGGAGAATAAAAATGGCGTGCTTTTTGCTAAAAACTGTTCAAAATTTAATTGAAATATTACACAGAAAATAAAACAGTCTTTCCCATTTGCATCTACTGGGTGTGAAAAGTAGAGACATGACCATAAAATTATTTAAGTTGACCCTAAATTGTCAAATTCAAAAGCACAATAGAAATAGAAAATTCTGCTGTGCAGTTGAGGCACAGATTCAGAAACTGAGTACCTGACAAGTGAGCTACCAAGACTCTGGCTTTTGGGATTAATGAAAGGCATCTATGGGCTTCCTCGTGCTTTTACCAGTTGGCAGTAGTTCCTAAAGGGATGGTCTCTCAATCTGGAACTGCAGCAACACAGGAGCTCTTAAACCCACAAATCAGCTCCTTACAAAAATTCACACCATGACTGTCTTGCTGGGTAAGACAAGTAGCCAAGTGGGTACTGCTGGCCTTTGAGGATTTCTGCATATACTGGGATCATCTGGTTTGTTCAGGGAAGCAAATATGACATACACATGCATAGCAAGGGTCAGGAGCTCAGCTGTTCTTAACACTGTAAGATTCTAACATGTTAACATGCCTTGAAATTATAGTAACCTCATAATTCCTTTTTCACATCCTATGGATTACCAAGAAACCTACATTATTCCAGCAGCCTAAATTCAACAGATTTCAGTTTTTCTCTTTGAGATGTTTTCAAACCTGAAAATTTTACAACTATCAAGCGTGATGGATAGTTACCTGAAAGAAAATTGACTAGTAGTATAAACTGGATAGCAATTAGTGAGGACTGGCAGATGGCAACTGAGCGCAGGACTGGCAGTGGAAACAGCAGAGCAGACAGCAGTGCTTACAGTGATGACAGATTGCCTGACTGGGAAAAGCTTAATGCTCTTGTGTTGTTTTCCCCAGTGTTTCAATGGTGGCCACAGAAATTCAAACTTAGCCTTACATCTCTCTTTGGGACAGATAACCTAAACTGAACACAACACGTACACTATCTTTATATATGCCCCTTTCTCTTATGAGCCTGCAGTGATACAGTGAGTTGAACCCCACTGTGGGTACATCTGAAAATAAGAAGACAATTACAATGCATAAAAGAAATTATCACATAAACAAGGAATTTTCTAAGCAGATTTCATATTTCACTGGTATTATAATATTTTGCTCACCAGCTGGCCTCACTTGACAGCTTATTCTGGAAAGCCTTAAATCAGACCTGGACTTCATCCTCCCCAGTTCATCCCTGTCTGTTTCCATGTCTGTCTATGTACAGACTGAAGAACGAGACTGCAAGACTTCTCATAGGTCACCTTGGCCCAACTGACTTTATTAGCATTGCACTAATTTTCAATAGTTCTCATTGGAATAGGAAAATGTTAGTTACAGCATTAATGATTTTTCTCTTTCTAAGTAAATCAGTTCATGCTCTCTTTAATCTTACGCATTCTTGTGTGATGAAAGTCTCAAAATGACCTTTGCTGTTTCCAAAACCAAGTGAAAAATAGCAGCAGTTTCAGTAGTTGAGTGAGTACTGGGTTAGAAACCTGTCACCCATCACATTTGTTTTCTCTTTATCAAAATTCAGTGAATTTCAGGTGGTCTTTGGCACGGACTTCAAAAATATTTTTACATTCCACATACAAGTCCTTTTTCACTCTCCAAAACCTGTAATCCAGTCTGGTTATTGTTTTTAATTTCTCATTTCTATTGAGTAGCCATTTTACAAAACATTTCTACCGATTTTCTTGGCTAAACAGAATGCTTCTTGAGCACATTTTCCTCTCCTTCCTATATGATTTTACTTGTGATACCCGTAGTTTTAGTATCATTTTGATGCTAAAGATCCTTGAATTAGAATACAAATGTTTGTTTTTTCTCTCTGACTTGCTTAAATACCTTGCCAGTCAGAAATGAACTTTCACTAATTATGTTGTCTTCGTAAATGTTGCTGTCATCAGTATTACACCACTTTGCTGTTCGTTCTGCTTATTTGTGACACTTTAGCCAATGCTGTATCTTTCCTGAGTAGAAACAGTCTTCTCTATAAACTAAAATATTACGAACACAAGGAAAAAAATCACTATTTATTTACTATATAAAAAATACGATTCTTAAATTATTGATGGATAGCTACTGCAGTAATGAGTTCATAAATTATACTTACTGTTTATGAGATGCATTTCTAATGGTTTTCATTTAGCACGCAACTTCTGGCATGTTTATATTTTTGAATAAAATTAATTCAATTAAAATGTATTTAAACATAAAGCTTAGGAATTTGAAATCCGATTTCTGTTAATAGATAATGATATTTGTTCATGGTTCACAATTTCTGTCATCAATCAACACTGCAAAACCGTTTTAGAAGAAAACAAGGAAAATGTTATTGAAAGAGATCAGAAATAACTGGTATTATTTGTCTGCTGTTCTCTGGGATGGAAAAAACCCAGCCCTGGACTATCACAAAAATGTATGTATTTTGCTTGGCAAAAGCCCCTGCTCATAACATCACTTTTTATGAACAAATAACAACTCAGTGCTGTAGAAGAACCAGAGATGGCACCTCTCAGTTAGTCTGGTTTGAATATAAATCATCTGTCGTATTTAAACGGTGAGCTACATGAGCGAGACGCGTTCCTTGCCTACTTATAACTGTACCTCTAAGGGCACGCTGAGTGGCTTTGCAAAGGCATTCCGATTACCTGTGCTCTCTACAACTCCAGCAGCCAGACAGCGCCGGGAGCGCTGAGGGAGCAGAGGAACCGGTCACGAGCCGCAGCTCTGGCGGGAGAGGCGGCCGAGGCTTGGGCGTTGCCAGAGCAA
>WUAM01000143.1:9874698-9984118 GCA_024336885.1 Actenoides hombroni | reverse complement strand
AAGGCTCTCCGGGGCACAGCATGTGAAGCAATGCAAAACCCAACAGACAGCAGTGACAAAACTCACACTTATTCAAACTGAGGAACCCTCCAGCAGCTCTTCAACTGTGATACAAATATCACTTCTGGCATGTGAACTACGGTGAAATTTAAAGCTGAAATAAAAAGTTGTATAGATAAAAAATTAGCAAGGTGTTACCCAACTGCTTGCAAGTTGTGGTACAGCTGGAGAGCTGTTGGAAGGGTGGAGGCCTTATGAAACATTTATAGAGGCAGAGGGTGGTTCTCATTTGCTGTGTACTGGCACCAGAGAAACCCACTATATAGGCACCTTAGAGCAGGGATCGTGTATATAGATTTCATTTTATCTCAGTGTTTAATAATTATATGCTAAGAGATAAGAATTACTATTGATGGGATAAGGACATGCATGACATTTTATTTTTCAGGCTTTATAAGAAGATTTATATTGAGATAATAAAGATACAGTGAAGGCTTGGGATAGCACCTTTAGCGCTGAATGTGACAACATAATGCTGTTGTGTTGTCTTGGCATGCAGTCTTGTTGCATACATATTGCTGTGCCTTACAACATATATCCAAAGAATAAAAAGTAACATATTTCTGGCTAGTTCTGACAAATGTTCACTTTACATCCCAAGTATGAACATCTGTTTCAAAAATATTTTTGGATGTAACTTTCATTTTTATAAGCCAAAGGTTAAAGGTTTCTTAATCTGTTATTTTGCTCTTTCTTCAGCTTTTTTCTCTATGGAGAGTGTGTTTTGTTACTAGAAAATAGTAAGCAAAAGTGTGTACACAAATTCAGAATAAGATCTGCCATTACATATTGACATAAAAAAAGCACTTCCCAGAAGCCTGAAACCTAGAAAATGCATTGGGGTTTACCCTCCACATTAGCTGGGAGTGAGTACATAAATATCTTGTAGTGTGAAAAGCAGACTGGGACGTTGAAAATGAGTTTACTATTGATTACACCTCATCAACACTACAATATTAGACATGGCCCTGAACAACTCACAGATGGTGAGGACACTTTCAACATGAATGAAGATCCAAAAACTGACTGTACCAAACTTTAGCATGTCAGTCATATGATTACTGTCTCTGAAGTATACACTTACATGACAATCTTTAAATATATTTGTGAAAGCTCCTTAAACTTTGCAGGAAGAACTGGTAAAAGCTGGAGCAAATTGTTAACATGCTTCTGGGTTTTGGAATGTCATATTCCAAAAACAATTCCAAAACTTCTACAGCTAAAAGTTGATGTTTTAGCCACTGATCTTATTCTTTTGAGTGCTTTGCAGATAAATATTCTATTTTATTCTGACATTTTTTATTACTCCCCCAAAAATGAGTTGTTCACCATTAGTATGTAAATCTGGATTTGAGAGAACTATTGCAACCATGGTGCCCTGTAATACAGTGTTCCCATAGCTATTGACAGGCCATAGTTTTGTGCTGAATTTACAAAGCTTCAGGACTGGTGCTAGTCAGGCTTGCTCTGCTTGAACTTCTAAGCTGCCTGCAACTTCATCTTACTCGGCTTACTTGTGACAGCAGTTTCTCTCATTGACCTGTGGTTAATTTGTTTTCCTTTTGTTTGTTTGGTATAAACAATGCTTTATAAAGATTGCAGTAAAAACAGTTGTCATATGTGGAATAAGATATTTGTGACATATTTACGACTCAGTGTGCAGTGTGGAGAAGTACAGGACTGGCACTAGAGAAGAGACCCAGGATACAGGGTAGAGAGGTGCAGGCATTGGATGGAGCACAAGCTGGGCACTGGAGACCCCACAGTTAGGAACAGCTTACCAGTAGTTAAAGAAATGCAGACCTGCAGCTGGGCACAGTTAGTTTCAGGGATAACAGAGAAGAAAGAAATAGCATCACCCATGCTTATGTAGACCATATATTGCAAATTCAGGTGTAGTGCTGCAGATCAATGAAAAATGAGCAAAGGTGTAAAAGCATGTTAACCAGTGTCTAAAAATGACCCCAAGTGGATTCTTGAGGGAGGGAGAAGAAGCCATCCACATGAGCACCATGTTCCTCCTGGTGAAGGACTCCAGTTGCTTCCAGTAAGACTGCCTAATCTCCACCACCAGAGTGAAACCATCAGCCAAACAATGCAGAGGAGTAGAGAGACAGTGGGCATAAAATCAGGAAAAGGGGAAGAAACATGTAAACTGTGTTGTTATGCTTTCTTTTTTTTCTGTAGCAATTAAATAATGCACTAATAATTACACTCTTCAGATTTCAGTTCTACTAACAGTAAATTCTTGGCTTTACTTGTCTATAAGGTATGTTTCTACTTTGCCTGTAAACAAGATTTTGAGCATAATACTGTATTGCCTCAGGGTAATTCAAATGAGTCACCAATCACGGGCCTTAATCATGTTCTGTAGAAGTAAAGAAAGCAGTTGTTCCAAATTACTTTCTTGTACAATTCCACAATCTGTTGCTTATTATGATCTAGTCTAGTTTGGGAAGCAGCTTGTCAATGTAGATACTTCTTCTCCCATAGATGCTGTGTATCCACAGGATGACAAAACACTCTGACAAGATTGGAAGGGGAATGAAAGAAACACCAAGGGAGAACAACAAGGAGGTTAGGCTATTTTTACTTGGGATTTCTGGAGAATTAGAACTTAGGGGATAGAGGAAGCAAACAGATGTTGGGAGAACAGAAGCAGTTTTGCCAAAGATACTGTGTCCAGGGGAAAAGGAAGAAAAAAAAAAAAGGAGGGGGGGTGGGTTTGAAAGAACAAGCTTTTAGTGTAAAGTAGGACAAAGCTTTTAGCCAACCAGAAGGAGTTCAGGGGTTCAGGGAAGATAAGCTCTCTATGGAGTGATGAACTCTACATCTAGGACCTGGGCTTCTGGTAGTTCATCCTATTTAATTACTTGCACATCCCCAGCGCTACTTTAGCCTGTGTCAGCATTCTCACAAACAACCACCAGGCACTGCTTGGGGAACAGCAAAGAAAAACACTGTTCCCAGGAGGCAGAATGGGTGAGGTCATCCTGCCTTGAGGAGCGTGGGGAGAGAAAAGAGGAGTTGAGACATATAATGGCAGGCTGTGGCATGTGGTCCCTGGACAGAGAAGCAGCTTAGACTTAGGTCTTTTTTGTGTACTAGTGTAGCTGCAGCCTGACATGCCAGCTGAGACTCCCAAGAGGGGAGAGAAAAAGATTTGGTTTTGCTTTGTGTTCTTCAGAAGGGCAGATGCTATAATGGGATTCACAGAATAATGACTATTTTAAGTACTTGGGGAGACTAGTATACAGCTTTGGCTTCCAGAAAGTTACATTTGACAGAGGTCACGCAGTGCTAGTTCCCCTAGAATTAGAAGTAGATCCTGTTTGTTCCATGATGTAAAGTTTGTTTAGATGTCCGCAGCAAGTCAGAGTTTTCACAGATGGCCTTTTTTTAAGGAGAATAGATCACCCCATACAGAATAATTGGATTTGTGGCTGTGGAACTTGGAACTGTATGTAGCAGATCTCTGATTTTTATTCTTTCAGTGAGCGATTTCACAGAGGAAAATATTCATGTACTCTGAAAACCACATGCAGCTTCAAAAGAATTAGATGCCAGTTTAATATCCTGTAACAAGAACGCTGTGAAAATCTGTCAGGACTTTCCTAATATGAGTGATCACTTATTTTAGCAGATGATGAAATGCAGAAAAATACTTAAACAATTGCTATTACTTTTTTTTCCCAAAATGATAATTTAAGGTGGAAAAAAGTAAAAAAAAAATAAAATAAAAAAATTGAGCCTATAAATCAAGCCCTATGATTTATTTCATTACCATATATTTACTATTAGAATTTGTACTGCTTAAGCAGTACCCATTTTCTTTTGTCTAACACAGCCTTTTTTTTAAGGGATCCCAAATCTGTTAGATTAATGTTTAATATTGGTCTATTAAATAGACTGGTAGATAGTAAGCATAGTAGACATATATAGAAATGCACATTTTAATGAACAAATTTTAAATAAAAATGCCACAGAAATGTTTACCCTTTGATGGCCACAACCTGGCAAAACTAAGTTTGTGTTATGTGTGCCAGTCTCACCTATCAGTTTCAAACAGTTGAAAAATATTTGAGTGCCACAGAAGAGCTCTGCTGCTTGTTTAATTTTCTCATACCACCAAGACTGTGGTAGAATAAAAGGTCCTGGATGGAACTCTTCTCCTCAGAATCAAGCCTCTAAGTGTGAAAAAGAGCGGGCATGTATGAGTTCAAGAGTGGTGGAAAGTATTGGGAGATACAGAGTGTCAGGGGTGATTTGAAAGGCAAGCTCAAGTACAAACTCTGAAAGCCTAGTGCTAGGTTATGGGTGGTCAGGAGGTTTGAGCAGATTAGGGAGCTCTAGCACTCTGACTCTAACTAATAGCTCTGCTTCCAGAGCTATTTCCACCTCCCTTAGAGTGTTGGTTTCCTAGAGCTCCATGGCACTGGGGTAAGGACCTTGTAGTCTTCTTGGGACCATTGTCATCTTGAGTAATTTAGAGCAAATCCAACACCTAGGGTAAGATTTATCAGCAAAATACAAATGGTAGTTTTTGTGTTTGTGTAATTGTGATAATATTCACACCAGAGTAACTACAATTACTGTAAAAGAGGTTTCATATTGGGCCCCCTGCTTCTATTCTTCCTGTCTATTTTATATTGCTTTTCTTCAAAATATTGTGAAAACATGGTTTAATTTTTATGAGCAACTTTGCTCTGAGAAATATTTTGGTATAAAAGTACATATGAAGATTTTCAGCTGTAGACTTACATTTGCAACTTGGTTTAACTCGCTATTGTGTAATCTATACTAATCTAATAGGATCTAATCTAATGCAGTACAATACAATATCCATTATTCTATTAGTGGCACTGACTAAAAAAGAAAAAGATTTTGTACGTCAGAGTGTACAGAAAGATTTATTTGGTTGGTTTTTTGACATCAGAGACAATGTCAATTTTAGGTAATGAAGAAATTGTTCTTTTGTTAATTTAATTCTCTCCAGGTTAATGAAAAATGTAGTATTTCCTAATTTTAAAGCAAAGGTTTAATTTCTATTTGTGAAATTAAAGTGTTGCTGAATACATACTTCACAGAATTCATGTGGGATTTCCAGAGACTGAAATAAACTTCTCTTTTGTCCTAGCAATTGAAACAGCTACATTTCTAATTTTATTGGTCTATACTGTAGTACATTTCAGAAATTTCATGGAAGCGTGAAGTAATTTCTCTTACAACAATTTGAGGGAGCTCACTGTAGATCAGCAGTATAGGATTAAAGTTTAAGTTTGCATATCTGTACATTATGGACATCATTCCTACAGACTCAACTGGATGCCACACTTCAAAATGTTGACATTCCCTTATGTATTTGTATACACGATTCAACCACAATACCAAAACATTCTTATTATTTTTTTCCATATATGAGCTTTGTAAAGGACTCTGAACATTTCATAGAAAGATCTGCTGAATGCTTGATACCCATCAGTACATAGTATGATACTCTATACACTGTCAATGATAAAAAGACTTTCCTAAATGGCAGTTATGAGGTTGAACTCCTGTCCCATGTACTGTTTCACTGTCACTGAAGAGAACTTTTAATGAGAAGTGGGAAGGAGAAATAAAATTCAGATAGAGCTCTTTACAGTTAAGTGCTCTATTTTGCTAAGCAGACTTAATAGAAATTATGTTTTAAAAGGTATGAAGAGAACAGTTCAAATCATCTGTGTCAGTGATTGTCTGAAAAACAAAACAGAATTCTCGGTCTTTGCATTCAAATCCAACAGCAGTCCAGAGGAAAAAAATAAGAATTGCTATTGAAATAATAGGAGCAACATCTCAAATGAAAAGTCAGACATTCCAGGCATCAGTGTAGTTAATTATTCTTTTGTTCTTCAGGAACAAAAGACTACTGTGCTGTCAGATCATGCAATGTTTTTTTTTAATGCACCTTTCTTATGGAATCTGGAGATATAGATTCAAGTCTGACATTTGTAATCATGATCAATGTGACAAAATAAAAAAAAAAGTTACACAAATATTGATTCATTAGGAGTGACAGCCATTTTTTCTTGTTTCATTTGGACTGCAATCTCTAAAATTGGATAGAAATTTAAAAAATATTTTATTATAAATATTTTTCTTATCATTTTTTCAGAGCTTTTCTAAAACCAAGTTTTTCTCATATGGGTTCTCAGTTGGCTATTTATCAATGATACAAGTTCATAAAATTTTCTTTCAGATTTGTATGTATCACTAAAATTGAGAAGGTTGAATTAATTTATTATTTGGAGGCATGTTGTGCTTCCTTTCTTTACCTTGACTTGTTCCACCAGTTGTCCAGCAAAAGTTTCCCATAGAACCAACTGAGAAAAAGTTGGTCCCAAATGTTCCTTGTTAAGGAATCCCATAATTCGTATAGAAAATTTATACCATCATTAAATTGTAAAGCCCAAAGATGCATGCTTTAATTCTAAAACTAACTAAAAGGATGTTGATGTTAACGGCAGTTGTGCAGCTTAATCCCCTAATCAGCTTTGGCAATCTAAATCCAAAAACCATGCTGACAAAATAAATTAAGCACCAACCTACTCATTCTTTTCATTTCCTAAAATCTAGAGAAAAGCTTGAGAAAAGGAAAAATGGAAATGAAGGGTGATCTTACACCTGAAGGTTAGCAGAGCAGGGGCTGTACTGAGCAGCATGCTGCGGGGGCTGCAGCATCACCTCCCGGGAGCCCAAAGGCAGCAGGAGTGACAGAAAGTAACTGGGGTCTAGTGGGGAGCCTTGCCCTCGTTCCCCTCCAGGCAAACACTGCAAGTGGAAATCAGACACGCACAGCCTGATAATTGGGCTTTTTAAAATATATATAAACCTTCCAAGTCTGTTGTCTGCCACACATGAGCTCAGCTACCACTGTCAGTCTGTCCTTAGCTTTGTTAGACTGTTCGTGTGTCTAGTAAGCTTTTAAAACATCACAGAGCTAAGCAGAATAGGAAGAGACATTAACATCTCCTAAATTATACCACAGGCCTGAGTCACTGAAATTATACCACATGTTGCCTAGAACGAAGTGCATTAGTTTAGTTTTGTCAGGAACTTTTTATGTCATTTGAACCATTGCCTATTATGCATATTGTTTGAGTTAGAATTACAGATTGTTTCCACTCCTATTGACCAATATATTTTAGTCGTGTAAATTATCTATGACTAGTAATTTTTGTCACCTAAATTGTATGTCTGTAGATTAATCATCTACCTGATGTTGTTGCATTTGATACAATCAAATAATAGCTGCAGTCAGGCTGTAGGGAAACAGTTAAAAGCCATTTCCCTTTACCAAAATTAAAGTACACATTTTTGCTTTCCTACATTTTAAATTTGGCATTCCTATTTCATATAATTCTCAACATACAGATGTTGATTCTGTGAAATCCCGGGAGTTTGGTTTTTCCCACTGTTGCTAGAGCACTGTGGCCCTAATTCTGACAGTGCAGGAAACCTTTGCTGGCAGAGTCAAGAAAGTTGCTTAGGCAACAAGTCTTCCTTGCCACTAGGGCACCTAATGCAACTCATTTAATTCTGAAAGACTCTTTGGAATAACATTATGTATTGAAGGTATTTGTTTCCTGAAACAGTGTAATATAAATGTAGATATTTCTGTGAGACTGCACTTTTAAGTAATATGTAATGAAATTATAAATGATAGACCTGTGCAGGTCCATTCATTCAGTGGATTTGTGTGTGATCTCAGCAAAGTGGGTTTGTTAGCGTCATGCTATGCTCAGAATATTCATTCATTTATTCACTCAATTCTGAATATCACATCCTAAGGGGAAAAAAACCCCACAATAACTCTTAAGGTAGCATTGCTTCTGCTCTGGGATGACTTCACTGGTCTACCAAGTGCTCTTCTGTAAGATAAAAAATAGATCACATATGGCATGTACATAAGAAAGTGCAGCAGAAATGTTCACAATACAGATATAGAGGTTTTATATAACATTCTGTTGATATGAATACTTGGAATCAGTGATGAAACCTAAATATTTACCTCATCCATATCCATTGAGATTTATAAGACTTCAAAAATAGCACTGAACCTATATATTATATAAACATGTGGTAGACAAATAAAACCTGATGTGTAACAGAATTATTTGTCTCCTAAGTTATAGATCATTTGAATGTATTGCTGAAATGCACACAAGAACAATAATGGTTTCCCAATTTCTTTAGCATGTCCTGTAAGTTAAAAAGATAATGAAGGAAAGATATATTAATAAGATACAGAAGAATGTTTCAACATGGTCCATACAAATAATAGAGGTACTGTTTGCTGGGTGACTATTCTCTGTAATGAGCCTTTGTTAAGAAGTTTTTGATTTTTAGTCTTTGCAAAATAATTCATTAAAACCCACCAGTCTTGATGACTCTCCTGCTCTTTCAGTGAAAAATTCAAACTTAGTCTTCACCATTGAAACACTATATAGCTATTCCATGTTACATTCATCTTTTTCCTGATTCATTTTCTGTTGATGTATTTTTTTCATTAACACCTTTTTATACTTCAGGTATTCTTTTACTCATAACTGTTTCTTAAGTCAGAAAATGTCTTGCATGCTGACCTCTTGTATATCACAGAAAACTACCTATCAAGCTATGTCTGTGTTATGCCCAATCAGTTGTCCTTGACATATGGCTATTCCCACCAATTCTCATTCAAAACCACCTTGTCCTCTTGTGCAGTTCTCACTCCCAGCCTAACTGCATTAAAGCTATGTATCTTTGTGCCAGAAAGGGATGTGAAGGTAAAAAATCGGTCCACTTCTTTTAATTTGCATTGGTGAACACCAGCAATCATGGGATGCTGGATCAACAAACACCTTTCCACTATCCTTTATCAAATATTGTACAGTATGAACACACAACTTGACTAAGGCATCTTCTTCTCAATGTTACAAAGAGAAAGCATATGAAGTGGACAAATTTTCCATTATTTCCTGTATCTGTCAGTTCTGTGGGCTCTTAATGAAACATTATGTGGCATGAAACTTAAAAGACTGGTAACATCACTTTCAGATAGTGCTTAAGCAGTAATAGATTATTTTTTTTTTTAATGTGGTGTGAAGTTGAATCCAAAAAGGATCATTTCATTGCCAATCTGACATTTAGTTGCAGATTTGGGACATATATGGGAACATATATGGGAATTTATTATTGAGGGAAACTCAGATTTCAAAGTTAAGGAGTTTGTTTTTCTTTGCTGTTGGTCATGTTCCCCCAGTTGCCCCCCAATTCCTGGGATTTTTTTTTTTTCTTTTCCCTTTTCTTTTTTATTTTTTCCCCTTTTTCTGTTTTCCCTTCCCTTTTTCGTTTTTTCTTCCCCAACTTTTTTTTTGTGAGGGAAAAAAAAGTCTTTTTGAAGAATTCAGTCAATACAACAGCAAATCTGTTTAGAGCCCTGCAACCTCATAGACTCTCACAAACGCAGCTGTAACTGTAGCCTGATAAAGATAAATTACACCTATTTCCTCAGACTACTTATTGTGTGTGCATTAGGCAATTCATAGAAATACCTATTAACTCTGTGGCATCACAGCCTCTCACACAGATTCAGCTGAATGATACTCAAAGAAGTGCCTGATTTTAATAATATTTCTCGACTTGAATTCTATTTCCTGAGTGGACTGTACTTAACACACTATTAAAGTACACAAAGGCCCTGATGCAGGATGAAAAATACCATTCTGTCAGCTATCAAAACACTACTGCTCAAAAATCTTTCGTCAGAACTATCTGTAGAATCAGAAAGTGTTAACGAAAGAAACAACATAAATTTGAAGATGAATAGGTCAGTCGTTCCCATCAGTCAAAATAATTTATTTTCTTAAATAATTTACGTTCTCCTGCCTGCTAACTCGGCACTGAACAGGCTGTTCCTCAGAGAATCTGGGTATGTTACCTTGGCATGTGAAGAGTGAAACAGTTACTAGGATCAAGGAGTTAATTTATAATAAGTGACAAAAGCGTGTGTGACATAGATTAGTGGCTTCTGAATCAAATTGGATTTTAAAATGCTCCTCAAATCCCCCATATTGAACATCTCTGAAGGATAATGAGTTATTTGTTACAAAATGACATTGCAGAAAATGAAGCAGCCATTACAGATGCGCTCAGCAATAGCTCACAGACAATCCTGGGTATCAGAGTGAGTTTTAGAGAGAGAAGTGATGCTGCCCACGAGAGTGCTATTATCTTCAACTCTTATCTGAAAATGCCTCTTATAGTTTTTAGCATACATTTGGATAACTGCCAGAGAGCTTATTTTAAAATGTCACCTACAGTACAGATAGCTTTTCTCTCAGCAGAGCACTACAGAGTGCCACTTTGAGACTTGAACCCCTGACATTGTGTCAGAAGCGAAAATCATAACAAATGAACCAGAGAGAACTTGGCAGCCTACTTCATGACTTCTCATCTTTACACAAATTGCTATGACAAAATGCATTGCTTCTTAAAGAGAAATGTCATTTGCACACAAACCTGGAATTAGAGCATCTGGTCTTTAATCAGTTTAAATAGCCAGAAGTTAAGGCTGTGTCTTCTTTGTGAAACACTTAGGTTAATGCTTCAAAGCAGGAAAGGGAATGAATGTTAAATACAAGTCTCAAAAGTGACCTTAACTTTTTACCTTCCCATTTAATTTAGATTGCTGCTACATGGAGTTTCAGAATAGCAATAGTTCCCCTTTAAAAAATGAATCGACAGTGCAAGACCTGCTTCGATACACCTTGAGTATTGTGTTCAGTTTTGGGCACCTCAACACAAGAAAGACACTGAGGTGCTGGAATGGGTCCAGAGAAGAGCAACTAAGCTGGTGAAAGGCCTGGAGAACATGTCTTATGAGGAGTGGCTGAGGGAGCTGGGGTTGTTTAGTCTGAAGAAAGGATGCTGAGGGAAGACCTTGCTCTCTACAGCTACCTGAAAGGAGGTTGTGGAGAGGTAGGCTCTGGTTTCTTCTTACAGGTAGATAGTGGTAGAACAAGAGGGAATGGCCTCAAGCTGCATGAGGGGAGGTTTAGACTGGATGTCAGGAAAAATGTTTTCACTGGAAGGATTTCAGGAATTGGCCCAGGCTGCCCAGGGAGGTGGTTGAGTCACCATCCCTGGATGCGTTTAAAGGCCGTATAGATGTGGTGTTTGGGATATGTCTTAGTAGTGTACTTGGTAGAGTAGGGTGAATAGTTGGACTTGATGATCTTCAAGGTCTTTTCCAACCTAAATGATTCTATGATGCTCTGAATGATAAGTAAGTAGCTAAATAAATTGCATTATACGTTACTGTATGTGAATTAACATCAAAAGTAACCAATTCAAAGAAAGAGGACTTTCTCTTCTGCCACTCACTTCCATAAAGATACATGATACCCGGGGATTAAAGTAAATTCATATACAATTTACTCCTCCTTTTAGGTACAAGAGTTCTTTAAATACAAAGCCAAATATTCTGTCATCCCATCAAGCTTTTAAAAGGACTAAAATTCAAAGTAGTCCATTATCCTAAGACCCACATTTAGTTTATATCCTGTACAACTAGCTATCCATCCAGGTAGTTCATTGTAGTATCTAATGTAGTGCATGTTTGGTACAACCACATATGTGTTCAGTAATATATTCTGATTATCAAAATATTTCTTTCTAGTTCTAAAAAGGAACACTGATGTTTGTAAATAGGTTTGACAGTGGCACCTACATCCTGACACACAAACAATAATTTACAATGCCTGTGATGTTCTTGACAGCATCTTCCTTTTAAATAATAAAAAGTACATCAAGAAATTTTACATTAAAATTCTGAAACCCCTCAAGCTAAAAAATATTTTGGGTAAACAAAGTATGTGCCAGAGTGAAGTATGTGTACTACCATGTATCTCGTGAGGCAGCAATCATAACCTGCTTTCCCTTTGCGCATATACTGGCTTCTTTCTTTTGGAAATGCTTTTTTGTTCTAAGTTCAAAATTCTATTTTTAAGCATTTTATTTAATTTTGCATGAATTTCTTCACCATCACAGATTCATAATGGAAAACTTTGGAAACCAAAGCCCTCTCCAATATGACATGTAGTAGCTGCTGAAAACAAGAATGGTTAAAATTCCTCCATCATTCACCTCTCGGGGAACACAGTGTTGCTCAGCAAAGAGCCTAAACCTCTAAACTGCAGCCTCAGGGTCTTCACTGCAGAAGGGAGATTTCATGACCCAGGTATAGTTAAAGGGAGTCTGAAAATGGAAGATACATGAGTCAGGACAGCATAGCTCAGTGAAATGGCCTTTCAGAGGCAAGGCTTGGTAACTAGGACTCATCATAATGATTTATATTTTCTGGGATTTGTCCTAGTGTTTACCCACAACTTTAAATCATCTTTTGTGAACCAACAATTGCTCTGAACCTTCCTCAGGGCTGTTTGCCTTGTGCTGTGTTACGTGCAAGGAAAGTGCCCTCAGGATTCAGCCAACAGAGGTAAGAATTAGTGCAGATGACATGTGAATTTTACTCCGACTCCATTTGCATCATAGAAGGTAGAATGACACAACTGATTTACTTCACATGAGTCACCAAACAGCTTTTGAGTAGCTGTAACTTTGTGACACTACCCATTCAAGGAATTTCTTAATTTAATTAGGCCATTATTAGACAAATATGAATGACTGAAGTTAGAGATGAATAACCGCTACTTCAAGCTTAAATTATGAGAACACGTTCTGGACTGATGTTCATCCTGTTTAGAGTGAAACCAAAATGGACTATTATTATCACTGCAAACTTACTTAAGAAATTAACAGATGGTATCAGTGATTAATGCTCTGAATTTTTTGTGTGACCTAATAATGGGCATGGATATGTTTCGAGTCTGATTTCTTTCTGTTAAAATTCCTGTAATCCTAGGACTCGCCTTCATTACTTTGTCTGAACCTCTGTTCTCTTGAAATGCACTGCTCATACTCCTTGATGTGCTCGACACAGCTCTATTTTTGCTGTAAATTGATCATGTCAGCATTACAATTGAAAGCATTTGGTAATAGCAACTGTAACCAAAAAGGAGTCCATGTACAAGTGAATCTTTACAAAATCAAAGCTTCATGCATTGATCTGGAAGAATGTTCTTCCTAAAGCTCCCTGATTCAATCCACAAAGTGAATTCATAGAAGAGCAGAATTGACAGAAATAAAATACTTGAGGAAAGTACATTAAGCACACATGGTTTTAATGAGTCCCTGTCCTTGTTACAATTAAAAATATAAAGGAAATCAAATGCTTAAAATAGGTCTTTGCAGACTTGTAACTAATTAACCAAGTAAAAGGAATGCTTAACACTGACATAAGTACACCTACTGCATTTTGAATAAAATAGAGAATACCCCCAAGGGAATAAGAAATGAATGTGAGATTAGATGTAAAAAGATAAAAAAACCCCAAATATTAGATGACTCTGACTGATGCAGAATTAAGTAAAAGGAAAAAATTTAAAAGATCAGCTCTCTATACATTTGCCTTTTTTCCCACTGAAATGGTTTATGTTGATCAATTGTTCTTCATTTCCAGTAAAGTGGCTTTTTAGGCTATCATAACTCAAATTTAAATTATATCTCCTGTACTGTGAAAAGAAAAGAAAGTTAAATACATTAAATGTGATTCTAAGTAGGAAATTTTAACACGTGATCCTACTTGACAGACACTTTTGTGTATTGTGTATCACTTAATTTGTTTCAGCTTAATATAAGTTCAGATTCAGACTTCTTTTATGAGACAAATGTGAGTTACTCTGCAGTTTAATGGGATTATTTTCATATTGACAAGATTTGATCTTGCTTAATAAATTAATATTTTCAAGGGAGAAAATAAAGACTTCAGAAAAGAGTTAAGTGATGTTAGATGATGAACTTAGAAGAGTCCTTGTGCACCACATTGCAAACAGATATGGAGGATAACATGTACCCATTTCTTAGATTCAGTTTTGGGGGAAAAAAAAAAAGAGAAGAAAGTAAATGTGGAAGTATTGATATAGTTTTTCTCTCTTAGAACACCATAAGAACAGGCAAATAATAATGTAAGGCTTAAATTCTCACCCTCTGTTATCTCCCGTGGCAATTACAGTTTTAGAGAATTTTGTACATGAACAAATTGCTTGTAAATAGGATTATTTTGAAGGTGAATTTGTGATACTATTTTGGAACTAGTGTGAGAGAAAAGAAGACTGAGCATTAGTTATTAGTAGAATTTTATATTTAAGTTTATTTTAATCTGCAAAAGTATAAAGACCAATCATAGTATAGGAAATAACAGTGAAACTGGTAAATAAATTATCTGTTTTCAAAAGTTATGAAGCTTACTAAAGTGTTAAAGGCTTGCTTTTAAAAATGTTCTGAAGAAAGCAGGAAAAAAAAATTACCATTTTTCTCTCTTTGTTTACCTTCTCTGTCAGTTATTCTAATTTGAAAAATGGAAGGCATGTCAAGAGAGGGAGTCACCAGAAGAGTAAGAAGAATGAGAAAATGAAAAAAGAGAACATTTCATAAAATAATCATAGAATCATAGAATGGCTTGAGTTGGAAAGGACTTTAAAGATCATCTACTTCCAACCCTCCTGCCACGGGTAGGGACCCCTCCCATTAGATCAGGTTGCTCATAGCCTCATCCAGCCTGGATACCAGGGAGGAGAGCTTAGTGCCTTCCTCTCCAGTTTCCTTCCCCAGGAAGCTGTAGAGAGCAATAAGGTTGTCCTTTAGTCTCCTTGTCTCCAAACTAAACAAGCCCAGAGTCCCTAGCTGCTGTTTTTCATTACTGGAACCAGGCTCAACCCTTCATCAGTTGTGTATATTGTAGACCTGGTTCTGAATTTTCCTGCAGTACTTTCCCTGGATTTTGTGGGAATAACTCAGCAAAGAGACTTCTTTGGTGGTAGTGTCTGTAATACTGTTTAATGATCATACCTACACCCACTTGCTTCAGGAAGCAGCCCAATATTTGGCATTTTCTCAGATCCAGATTTGTGCTTGTTGACACCTAGGTAAGGACAGCAGATCTGGCTTCTACTTTTCACTGAGTACTAAGAAAGATGGCTTAAACTCAGGTTACCTATACATCAGTTCCCTTCTAAGCTGTTAACAAAATCATCTGCAAATATATCTATACAGTTTTATCACTGTGATTAGGTTATGTGAGATACATACTAGCATGAGGCCAGGAAAATTTATGTTGCAGGGAAGCTGATCTCTGCACGGTGATGTCACAAGGACTTTTTCTTGATGAGAAAGAGAAAGACTCTGGTCATGCGATGTTGGTATGCATTTGAGCTCAAGTTTATTTTGCTTCCTATGTGATGTTTTGTGATGTTCTGACTCTTTTCAAATGTCAAGGTGAAGATCTAATCTAATTTCCTCAAGTATCTACTTGCTAATACTCAGCAAATATTTTAAAGATCCCTAAAGAGATACAGGAAACAACATGTTAAAGAAGACATCTTCCATGTGGGCTTTGTGAGAAATAAGCACATCCAGGGTAGAATTCTTTTCTATTTATAGACTTGAGTGTATCTACTTTACTTAAAAGTGCTTGTTTCTCTTGACTAACTACAAAATGACAGCAGGGTAGCTAGTCCAGATGTAGACATCTATATTGCAGACACCTCCTGCTTGATGAATCCAGCTTTACATAATTTATCTGTAAATAATTCAAAGGAAATTACCCAAGAGAAAGTAATATTGTGATATTATTCACTGTTTGAAGATTATGCTGCTTTTATACTCCATTCTGGGAATTTTTCCCAATTTTGCCAGCAATTTGTCAAAGGCCAACAAGAAAACAGTTAAGTCAGACTTGCAAAAGAGCTATATCAAAGTGCCTAAAAGGTGTAAGTACACTGTTGATTACTACAGACCAATGTAATATTTTTTATTTTTAGTGCTTTGTTAGTTGGGTTTTTTTCTCTTCTCCCCAAATGAAGAGGATAAGTGAAATAAAACAGTTCAGAAACCTTAGTTTTGATTTTTCTTATCTGAAATTATATGGGCTCAATATACAATCTGTAGTATAAGTTACTAAAACTGAAGAGAGTCTGGTATAAGAGAACTGTTGTTCAATACATTGATCTCTCCTGTGTTCTTACCAACATGTAACAAGTTTGACCTTCACTGATTATCTGCCTAAGCAAAGCTGAATTCATAAAAAAGCAATTCCAAGGAGAGGAATATAGCTCAGATGTTAGTTAGCTATATATAACTCAACACTTCTAATTACAAATGTCCTACAGATTCTATGAACATTTTCTGCTGTGTGATTATTAGATTTAACATCACAAAATACGCGTGGACAGAGCTGTTAACAGTAATGATACTGATCTTTGTAGCACTGACAGTATTTTGCCCACATGCTGAAGGCATGAAGGAGTAAATATTCCCTGCTGAAAAGGTTCGCGGTCTGACTTGACAGCATAAACAAGGAATGAAAAATGTTGAACAACTAAAGCCACCAAAAAATAAGTTCCAAAGACATGCATGAGAATCATTAGTTCCGAACTCCTCTTGTTTCTTTTCTATGGCTCAGTTTTAAAATTTACTTAGTGCTTTAGAGTTTATTTACCTGTATGTTAGTAAGGTTTCTCTCTATTTGTTTAGCTGATTATTTGCAATTATTTACAGTTACCACTACTAATGGCTTCCAGACTTCTTAATTATGGAGCGACTTTTGTAGAATGGGTTCTATTCCCATCAGTATTATGAACTTAAATACTAGCATGGATAACTAAGTTTCCATTGGACAAGTAATCCTTGTAACCAACTTGTAACCAACACAACTCCACTTGGTTCATGACCTCTAGCATTGAACTGCCTGCTCAAGTCATGACTTCACAGGGCAGCTCTAGTAGTTGAAGACATTTCCAGAAAAGCTCTGTGTTCAGTAATCTGATCATCTAGTCCAAAAAAATGGATCAATCTAATCCAAGGGAAGAGATGAAATTTATTGTGTTAACTTTGTGCAAAATGAAGGTCCAAGTCCTATTACTAATAACTGTAGCACAATCAACAGCAAGTCTCTTGATGTCATTAATGTGATGAGTTCAAAGTCCTAGAAACTACTAACTTGTGTACTTCAAGCATTTACTGAATTCATCTTACTTGTCTAGCGCTTCCATACATATATAAATTTTTTTACATACATAAATTTAGAAATCCTCATGGATTCTTAAAACTAAAGTCAAGGCTATGGTCTTAATCTTAATTTGGAATTTAGATTCTTCTGAGAGGGCTTCAGTATCCCATCCATCCATTTCAAATAATGAACAATTGATTCACTTCAGCAGTATGATTAGAGGTACAGATATTATGCACCAGTAATCCAGGCCTTGGCTATGGATACTTAAAAAAACATGAAACTGCTTTTTTTTTTTAATGTTCCTTTGGCATAATCATCTGATTTAAAATATTTGCACTCGTTCCCTTCCTGAGGCATTGTCCATAGAAATAGGCAATTTTTGAGGGGTATCAAGTCAAGCCAAGACTAATTATAAAAGGATTTACTGCAAGGAAAACCAGTGAAATCCTAGATCTATAGCAAAGACTCTTTTGACAGAAAGATTAAGAAGGATGGGAAGAGGTTGATAGATGTTGCCTATTAGACAGCAACGTATGTTAACCCCAGATGTACTTCATGTGTTAGTCATACATTTACAGGGGAGGGTAAAGGTAAACCAAGTTAAATTGCTTATATTTTTCATTATAAACGCCTATTGATTTCAAAATACCGATGAAAGAAAAAAATGGTGAATTAAAAAGCTTTGTGGACAAGCAGCAAAAGAAATTATTTGTAAAATATTGTTCTGAACTGCTGTACTGCTTCTCCCCCACAAAACTTCCCTAACAATCTGACATGCTTGTTTCTTATAGATCTGCTTTTGATTCAGATATAAAACACATTTTTTCCCACATCACGTGAATTTCTTCAAATATCTCATTATTCTTGTTCATATAAAGTAAATTCTTTCATGGCAACACACCAGTTTTCTCTTGTTATTTTGGTGGGTTTTTTCAACCATCATCAAAAGATCAATCTGTTTACAATACCATGGGCAAATGAAATCCATTATAAAAATAATTTGCAATCCCGACTACTGAGAAAACTCATGCAGCAATCATATTTCTGACTTAAAGGGGAATCAGTAAGCCCACACTAATTCTATAACTTCAAGCAAGAAATACCTAATGTATGACTTTGCCACATAAAGTGCTTCCAATGGCACCCTGAATCCCCTACCTTTTTGACATCAGTTTTTTCTAGGCCACATTTTATCAGGTCTGAAAAAGTGATGATTCTTTAGGGGAAAAGACTCAGGTTTAACAGGTACCCACTGCCAGAGACTAACATGAAGAGGTGCTGGGGGAGGTGGAATATGACAGCTGTCAACCATCCTTATAGCCTCTCAACTAAGGGAGCCAAGTTACGCCTATTCACAACTTGAAGCTCTATTTTGTTTCCTACAGCAGCCAACCCAAAGGGACTAATGTGGCAGCCAGAACAAGAGCTCTCTGATAGTCAGGGACTGTGGAGCAGATGTGATGCAGAACAAAATCTGCCAGCTCTGTAACCTGGGGGGGATCTTCATGTAAAGGGAATCAAAGCCTGGCTGTTTGAATCAGCTGAGTCTACTTTGTAGTTTCATTAACATGAAAGGGAAAGATGAGGTTTTGTCCCAGTATATAGGAGAAATAAATCTTACAGTTCTGATTTATTAACTTTCAACCCTTTTAGAGGTATATCTTAGAAATGTGGAAAGAAAAGCTACATGATATGGTGCCTGATGAGAAGTTATTTTTTAAGTTTTTAAATAAATTCTCTTAAGTCATTTTATAAGGAAATTTAGATTATAAAGAAAATGTTCCTAATTAAGAAAAAAAAATCTACAAAAACCCAAGGCCAAATTGAAATAAGCAAACTATAGTGAGCCTAATTCTAATTTATATTAGGCATCTTTCTACTACTCTACTACTGCAGAGAGGTTTGGAAATACTTGTAAAAGTAATTTATGCCCACTTTAAGGCCCATTTATGCTGCCAGAACAGTGAGCAGCTGAGTCACTGAGCTGAGAGTCACAGCAGTCAACATCGGTCAAAAATTTCTAAGTGTGCATTTATTCATTCCAAGTGTCTAAAACTGATATTCATCATTAACACATCTTTAAAATTACAGCCAGCAAATCAGTGATGAAAACAGTTGTATGAGCCAGTTACAGAGGATTATACTCTGGAATTTTCAAATTTAAAACATTTCATTAACTTTCATTAAGAGACTGCTACAGAATGGTCTTAACCTTTCCTTTAGTAGAGAATACAGAACAATAGGAATGAAGTTTGAACAACCTGTAGATAGCAAAATATTTGGCTGAAATATTCAATGACTCAATAGGTGAGTAATCAAATCTGTATTGGTTTAAAGGAATGTTATTCAGAATAAATGACTGAACTAGTTCTTCAGAAGAGTTAGTTCAGAAAGAAACACAATTAAAAAAAAAAAATCATTATGTTCAGCAGCAAAAATCATCAGATTTCTCTGATCCAAATTTCTAATACATGGTCATTCTGAAAAAGTTAAAAGGAGGTAGTCATTTTGATGATAAAATCAATGAAAAAAAAAGAAGGTCAGAATCCTAATGTTACAAGATTACAGTATTTTATAAATAATGGTGTATTTTTTTCAGAGATATCCCTCTTGAATTTATCACTTTCCTTCACCTACCTTAACCACTGTTCCAAAAGATCAAAAGTGTTGATTTTTAAAGGTATTTCTACTGGCAAAAATATATTAACTCTCATGTAATACAGCTGGAGAATTGAAAAGTATTCAATTTATAAATGTCATTCTGCAGTAGGCTACTTGTTGAAATTGGAAACACTTTTTAAAAAAACCATTCACATCTGAGAGGTAAAGATTCACCATGTAATGATCAAATCCCTGATAGTCATTAAAATGAAGGACCCTGCTGAAGAGCAGCTTCAGATAAAGACTTGCAGAGAATAAAGATTATCACAGACAGACAAACACATGGTATGTGTGACAGCATCTCCATAGAAATTACCCCTTTATTCTGCAAGCTAATTCCAGGCACAGCCAGCTAATGAGCAACAGCCCTTGACATAACCGAGGTACAAGTATTTCTTCTTTGCTTGTTTTCACCTTCTTCAATATTGATGCCAGTGCACAATGCTAGAAAAGTTGTAACTCACATACAGCAGGTTTGGAACTTAGAAGATATTCTCACAGTTTGGCCAAAGTGAGAGATTAATTTGTTTTTACAGTTTATATCATTTCAAGTATCCTTACACTGACATCTCAGGTTTAGTGTTAGGCTTTTTTCTAGGTGACTCTGTGACGTACCAGGCTGATTCTGAAACTCCTTGCTGTGACCAATCGGGACTGCATAAGTGAGACAATAAATTTTCTTGTTCTGTTCTTTGATGGGTTTGTTAGCACTACTGTATTTAGTAAATACTGCAAGAGCCTCCTCCTTCTGCTGGTCCCTTCCTTCTGGAAGGAATACTACACATGGGCCATTTCTTAAAGAACGCCAGAGTATACTTTCTAAAAGCATGAATCTCAGTATCACAGAAACAAGTTTTGATAAGCCTTCTACAAATTCTGCATTCCCTCGAGACCATCTACTTAGCAGATAATAGAAACAGCTGAACTGACATTCATGTTTAGGGGAAAGAGATTTCCTGGATTAGTGATTAGCAAATGGTGGCATTAACTGAGTGGAAGGTTGATGAATCTTTCAGATCCTCCATATGTATATAACATGACCAAAAGGAGGTTTTTCCCTGACTGACTTTAGTCTGTCTTGCTGAAGAATCTTTTTAAAGTGGGATTGAGGACATAAGAGTGTAAGATGATAGACAGCAAATGTCAGTAGGTGTGTGGGAAGAAACTGAAAAAGGAGACCTTTTTATGCTATATTGGGTCAAATCTCAAAATCAAAGATTTGCATATCAAGATGTGCATCATTGAATTCTCAGTTGTCTGCATATAAGCCATGCATGAAAGCCAGGGAGTTTGGTTTTCAGTTTTTTAGCCTCTGAACTCAGCACACTGTACACAGCTATATTTTCTACTATGGAAAAGATTAGGAGCAAAAATCAGTGGGTGAAAAATTGTCAGTACCCAAAAAATTTAAAAATGTGATGCATTAAATATGTGCTAAATTTTATGAGTATGAATCTCAGAACTGAGTTTGGAGTCCTCCTATGCGATGACGGTGCTTGATACATGCCCTTAAGATATCCGAATATTTCTAACATGTAGGTCATAAAAGTCTGTTCTTATGCTCCCAAGAACATTATTAACTTCTATTAAAATATATCCGTAAAGAAATTGTTGTGTAATTAATGATTATTGATATTCTAAACAACTATCTCCCTTGATCACATCTCTGCTGAGTAAATTACTACTAAAACCTTGCAAATATTAAATATGCAGAATCTAATCCTTTTGCTAGTAAACCCAAATACCATCGTCAGCAAGTAACTTCAATCTCATCCACAGAAATCAGAGTAGATTTCATTTGCTTAGATTTAAAATATAAAGAAAATACAGAGAAAACTTTGTAGGCCAGCTACTAAAGTATGCAGTTGCTAATTAATGTTCATTAGGGGATATAACTGGCATTGACCAGACATCATTATTGGAATCATATCTACAAGGAACCAGATCAGTGTAAATAAAACCAAGCAATCTTTTCCCCACTTTAAATCTTAGAGTTGTATCAGTCTTGGTAAAATGTCAGTCTGCTGCTTCAGTTCCCCATTACAAATCGTAACCGTGGCTCCCTGCTGTTTTGCTACAATCTATAACATCCACAGCTCTCTTTTACTTGACCTATTTCCTCTTTTTCCTTCTTCTGATGTAGCTGTAAAATGGGAATATATGAACTACCACTGGAGCATGTCTTATTCCATATGTGATGAAGCAGGATACATACATGCTCTTCTATACATATAAATGTCTCCATCTACCCAATTGATAGGGACTTTTATTAGCTGTATGTTGCTTCAAGCTGGTGAAGAGGAAAGACCTTTTGCTATCATCAGTTTTTTCCATAGACAATTGTAGCTGTCCTGAAAGGCAGTGGCACCTGCAGATAAAAACCACAGAACAGAAAATGCCATCTATCTCTTAAACTATAACAGTGCTTATTGTCATCAGTGCCTATTGATCTTTTCAGTAATAACATTTTTCATTCATTTATTTTCTCAATTTCTTTCCTACTCAATGTCACCACATCCATTTAGGCACTTCTCTGTTGTGGAAAATCTGTGAGAACATATCAAGAAACTGTATTGATAAATGTACATAAGCTGCTAAAATACCATTTTTATAGTAATTTAGATCCGCTTTAAACTATTTTTATTCACATAACTGGAAAAGGAGCAGTGGTGCAGTGGAAGAGTTAGAGTGGGAACAGTTGAAGTCTTCCCGAGAATAACTGCTTAGTTGTGGTCTAAAGCATTGCATAAATATTGGGCCTTATAAGTCCAGTAAAAAACATGTAGTAATTCATCAAGGTGCTCAAAAGAGCAATCTTCTCGGCTTGAATGACCTCTGGCCAGCAGGCAGCACCAAGGCTAACTTAGCAGTCAGTTTGTATCACGTCAGGCAGTAGGTAGAATTATTGGTGGTCTCCAGGATTCACTGGACAATGCTCAGGATCTCTGCAGTTTATTTTTTTCCAGAATCCTGTCTACATCCATGGATTGATATTTGAGCGCTTTGTCCTGTTGTATCAACGGCCCCTCACGCTGCATCTGATCCCCTGTCTTTGTATGAGCTGACAGTCTAGCACTGGTGAACTGTTATTGACCATTACCTGAGAGTTTAGTCATTGGTATGAGGCTGTGCAACTGTGCTGTATCTACATTCATTCTCTGGCTATTGCTGCAGTTGTTTTAATCAGTGAGGACACCACTATTTCCTTTAAATTTAAATTATACACAATTAGATTTCTGCTGAGTTAGTCTCTGATGCAAGCTATCTGAATGAAGGCAGACTTTTCACTTGCCATAAAACTGATAATCATGTCATTCTCCAAAATATGGTTCATTTTTTCATTAAGAGAAAATGAAGGGTGATTTCCAAGTTTGCATTAAAATATGTTTCTTTTCCATTTTGTCTGTTCTTCTGCTCAGATTTCTGTGCACTTCTAACACAGAAAATCTGCAGTTCTCTCCCCGTGTTCACAGGCACGCATGTATAATATCCCTGAGTGATATTTTCACCTTTCCAAATGAGTAGCTGCAGAACCTGTTCAGGCTTGTCCTTCCAGACCTTTAGTAAGAGTACTTATCAAAAGAGATTCTCAGTTTATTGCCAGACCTGACAAGGGTTATATTTTTTATTTTTTTTCCAGCAGAAATCTTTGGATTTAGGGTGTAAAAAAATCACTGTCCTAAAAGAGTTTTAAAACCCTAGCAACCAAACAGAAACCCAAAAACGCCCTTAGAGTAACCACATCTATATTAGCAGAAAATATCTTTTCCTATTATATTTGATTCCATTTGAAGAACTAACTTAAGCTAATGCTCTGCTAGTGTATTTACAGAAGCGATCTCTTTAAGTGTGTGCAAGACTGGATTATTCATATCCCTTTTCTTTTTAAAGGCACATTCTAGAAGAAATTCAGTGTAAGTTACTTTAGAATAATTGCTAGTTTTATTTGCCTTCTATTTAAGAATTTACCTGTTTCTCCTGATACATTTAAGTGTATTTCTAGCTCATGTTCTTTGCCCTCCGCTCTCTTTCCACGAAGAGGTCTATCACGTACATTAATGCCTGCTGAGGGGATACAAGTTAGCTCAGCTTCATTCTCTGACAATAAAACTAATGTCAGCACCAATTATATAAATTTAAGCATGTGAAAAGCTAGTTATGGTGACTTTGGTTTTAAAGGAATCATAAGAAAGAAAAAAAACCACCTTAATTTGTTGCTAATTGTTAAAAACAACCCAGCCGATATGCCAGAAAATGTAAGTCTTTTTAGAAAAAAAATAGTAAGATGAATTAACCCTTCTATGAATCATGGAAAATTGGGTATCAATCTGCTGCCAGGTTTTGAATTCTAATTTCATGTATGGTATTCTTTGCATTTTCCTATCCTTAGAGGGAAGTTGTAAGTGTGCAGATGAGAAGACCACTGTTCTCTCTCTGGAAGATACATGTCGAGAGAGCTGAAGCTAAGGACTTCCTGGGGTGTCAATTACTGCTGGGCACAGGGAACAAATCTTAAATAACCAAACAATTTGTTTTACTAATATTATGAATATTATAAAATCCATTGAAGAGCAGTTGCTTTGAAGCCTCCTTTGCAGGATCACAGCTCTAACAGTTTGCTCTGACAAAACCTCTTTTTCAGAGTAATGCAAACACTGTCTCGCAGACGGGTATAATTTTGTTGCCTATGCCTAGAAGCACAAACAAAGAATAACACTACTGGCGATGAATTTGCC
The DNA here is from genome assembly GCA_024336885.1 of Actenoides hombroni. NCBI lineage: Eukaryota > Metazoa > Chordata > Aves > Coraciiformes > Alcedinidae > Actenoides > Actenoides hombroni. Next base: position 9,959,509 of record WUAM01000143.1, on the reverse strand, counting down.
ATCTCACAGAGAATGCTCTGAATTTCAGGCACTGGTCAAAGAAACTAAACAGTTTGAAAGCCTAAGCTCAGTTGAATTTTGCTATTTGGGTAGCAGAGGGTGTGGGCCAGAAACAGTGTATCTCCCCACTTCTGTGTTCTGCACTGATTCAGAATATCTCATGTGAATGGTGAATGTGGGAATGTTTTTAGAACAGTTTTGCTTCTTCCATTAGCACCCTTTCCCAGTTCTTGAAGCTATTAAATGCTGTGCTTGCATAATGGCTGATGCACCATTGCTTCTGGTGTGTGTCTGCACTGCACTCTGAAATCTTAAAACAGAGAACATCAAATACGTGTTCTTACAAAGAACATCAAACATATCTTTCTACCTAAAAACTGGAGACCCATTTTTTTTTAGAAAATGAATGCCTTGCTACTTAAAATATCCTAGAAAATAAGGAGGTCCTGGAAATTGTAGGCTTTAAAAGCCCCAAGCATCAACTTGAAATATGTGTCTAGAGAAAATAAGATGTTACTCTCTAGTTTCTGCAGGGTTATTCTCTGGAAGGGAAACAAATAATAAATAGCTTTGCCAAAATACTTTCCAATACTGGTTTTAATCATATGAACTCTCACTAAATGACAGTTAAGAGTAGAGAAGAGAATAGTAGTTCAAACTGCAGAAGGGTTTTCTTTTTTGTGATTTAGAAAGGCTGCACATACAGAATTTGTATGAACCAATGGAACAGCTATTAAATAATACAATTAGATCTTCTTGTAGAATAATGCTGAACATATGAATATGATGTGATGCACCCTAACTGTAGATGTGTGATAGTATTCTAAAAGTGAATTTTCTTGACTGTTAGGCAAAAGGGGTGGGATAATTCATTTGGATATTGTAAGGATTTCCTTTTGCTTCAGAAAACGTTGTGCGTGTGTACACCTGTAGATTACTGAGTGAGCTGGAGGCTGCTGTTAAATGTTTGGTGTGTCCTTGAGAGTTCTGCAATCTTTCATTCAGTGTTAACAACCATCTTCACAGTTTTACACATAAGGTCATGAGGGAGATGCTTGTATCCTGAATTTTGTCTACCCACTTTAAAATATCACCAGTCTGATGGATTTCTGATTCTGTCGATGCCTTTTCTCTCCGTGTGTTTTGCTCATCTCTGACCAGCTGTGTCCAATGTGACTTTGAAGTACTTGGGCAAAGATATCTTTCATTAACTGCATTAAAAAAAAAGGAGGAAAAATCAAACTAGTTCTCGACGTATTAAGGCATATTACGTTGTATATTATCGTGATAGTGGAATGTCCTAGGGCTGTAATTCTTTTTGATATATATGCTATAGCAATCACATTTCACAAAAACCCATTGCAGAGAGCAATGGCTTAGTCTAGTTATATGTGTTCAACAGTTTTGGAATACAGACACATACACTAAAGAGTTTTCTTGTCTCTGCTAGTTTTCTTTTACCAGTGCTACATCACCAGGATCATAATTTCATTTGTTTTCTTGTTGCTTTTCACCCAGATATTAACTTTGAAAGAGGAAATATTTCAGTAAAAATGATGGCAATTCCAACGTGATTGACTGCAGTTTTGGCTACTACCATTTCTGTACCTTTTGGTGCTGCCATGTCATTCTTGTCTCTTCTTATTGTGTTGCTGCTACCAAGCTTATGTGTCCTTTCTCTCCTAACACTTTGATTAGAAGCATCAAGTATTACTAGTAGAAGGAGCATTTCCAAACAGATGAATCTGTAAAAAGTTTAACTTAACTGACTCATTTTCTGTTACTTTTGATGTTTAGAAAGTGTACTACATCATTCTGTCTTTCCATGGAACTGGATTGTTTGTCTTTTACAAACTGAGAATGTCTTCATAGGCTTAGGAGAATATCTTCATAGCTTTAGGACAAAATAAATCAGAAAAGAAATCTTTATTTTTGGCAGACTTGGCAATACATGTGACACACTTCTGCAGATATTTGTCCAGTTTCCCTCAAGCTACCTAAAGCCAGGAGCTTCAGAAACCCATTCTTCACAAAATAACCACCCTCTGCTTCTCCAAATGAGGGCTGGCTGGCCACAGTACAGAGCAGGAGTCATTACCAGCAGCAATCAGAAGGGACAAATATTACTGTTGAAGATAAAATGTAATTCCCCCATGATATCATCCAGAGTGTTACTGGAACTACCGTGTGATGTTTATATGATCCTGATGAATATCATTTAAAGAAAGTCATGTTTTAAATAGCATGGGGATTCTTGAGTGTAAGGTAAATTGCATTATTTTCAGTGAAGTCCTTCCAGACTGAAAAGCCTGCACAATATGTGTTCAAAGAGCAAACTATTCGTCTTTAATAATTTAATCTGAAAATGGCTGGATACCAAAATTTCATTTTAGAGAGGTTGCTTCTAACCTTCTTACTTTTGTGCCAAGTTTCAGTGATCTGCAAATTTTTCAAACCTAGAATAACAGGGTTCATAATGGAAACGCTGACACTCTTGTAGGTATAGATGTGCCACCTACTGCTGTAATATCCAGTAGATAATTACTTTCAGCTTTCCACTCAGTGAATTAGGACAGATGAAATTTTTCATTAAAAGAAGAGTTTTGCTGTAAGAAAGTTCATTTCAGGACATGTCCGCAATAATAAGCTAACTGCAGCTTGCTAACTGCAGCTTGCTCTGTGATTTCTCAGTGTTTTTGTTGGTGGTGGTTATTTTTTAATTCATGAAGACCCTCATGAATGAAAATACTCAGAATGAAAGACCAGGTAGGTAACTGCAGCTCACTTGTCCACACAACCCATCAGTGTAGCATGCAGAGTTCAATGTGTGGAGCTGAAATTAGCTGTGATGTGATCAATCAGCTCATGTGGAGAGGAGTCTGCTGATGTTCTCAAGAAGCTCTAAAGGCAGCTTCATAGCTAGTACCTTCCTACTGAACTTCAGCATAGATTCCCATTTAGGAAAAAATAAATAAATTCCCAAACATACTGTATGTCTGCCAACATGAAAATCACCCAACATTTTATGTTTATTAGGAATGAAAATTGCTAAGCCAACACCACCACAAAAAAAGTCATTATCAAGATCACATTATGGATTTTAGTTTTCACAATATTTCACTATAGCTAAGTAGTCATTATTATGGTAAATTATATCAGAAGGGGTGGATTTAGCAAAATACCTTCTATTGCTACCAATTACCACTACTTCCATTAATCAATCGGTACTCAGAATATTTTCTCTGGGAGTTAATTGTGAACCACAGGATAACATCCATTTAAACTGTGCTGGGTGAGGATTGCTTTCATCATGAGAGTAGGTCAATGTTTCAGCTAGATAAACTTTCTTTTTAATACATTTTCAGATAACAGATGTGAAATTATTAGATAATCCTTTCTTATTGTTGTGCTTCCCACTACTGTTTTCTAACTTAATTTGACCCCTTGAAAGCCTCCAGGAGTGTTGGGGCAAATGCTATATATTCACATCTACTATTTTCTTCTTCCTTATGTACTGATACCAGGTGGCAGGCAACAGCCCACAGCTAATTTAAAAAGGAGTTAGAGTAGATACAGATAAGATCATCTTTCATTTTCACTCATTTAGGAATGCAGTTCTATATTTAGCCTTATTGGTACATTTATAGTAATTTATAATAACGTATATTGAGCTCCTACCTGTGAATTCAAAGTCATATACAACTTAAATAATTTAGATTTAAATTTCGGAAATCTCAAAATGTTTAAAAAGCTGCTCCTATTAGCACCTAGTTTTATTTCTCTTCCTACATCCAAAAAAGTTTAAAAAGAATTCTCTGTTTCCTTCTCAAATGCTACCCATTGCTTTTTCAATTAGTGCTGCTTAAAATCAGATATGGTCACAGCAACTGGAAAATCATTGCAATGAGTTCAGGAATCCCATTAAGTCAAACAGGGGTGGCTAGATGGACTCAAGAAATGGTGGTAACAGAACTGGAAAAGTAGTTTATCAATATACAGCTGGGACTGAAAGTTACTGTGCCACTCAGTTCACTAATTAATCAGCTCTTCAGTCACACTGCACTCAGCCTTGCTTTCCATTTTCTTCTTTTCAGTTTGTGGATACAGTGTGCTCTCCTGCAAGGTGTCAAGTGGGTTTTCAAAGGCTGTAATTCCATTATTAACTTTTTAGTTACACACTCCCTCATAACTAATTTTTTTTATTTTTCCCTTTTCCTCCTCACTTGCTCTGCTTTACTAAACCTCCAGCCTATAAAGTTGTGTCTTAAATGGTCTAAAGCACCTGAAAATAAAATGGGGAATGGTAAACATTTTCCAAGTGAGACTCCATAAAGATTTATAATGCCTGACATCTAAGAAAAGGAACATCCCATAAAATAAGTTATAATACTCAAAAATACTGGGATGAGCTACACCTCTGTGCAACTTTTCTCTCCAGTAGCCTATCACAATTACAGTGATAAAGCATCATTAAACTAATTGAATTTCCAGTTAAACTATTTGTAAATAATTTGTAAACTATATATTATATATATATTATATATCATTCATTCCACATTTGTCATCTCTAACTGCAAATCTGTTAACACCTGAATGTGGGGATTTCCAGGAGTTCAGTAACTTCAGTTGGAGTTGATACGTGCCAAACTTTATTCATTTGTATGAAGTTTCACTTAAGAGCACAGTGTGATGAACACATTCTGGGTATAGGTAGATTATCAGACATACTCAGCTTCTAAAACAGATGTGTGAAATCTCTATCTTGAGGGCAGTGGTTTTCAGTTTAACTCCAAGATGTGCACATAGGTGCCTTTCTTCTTTTGCACGAATGTGAACAGTAGCATTTCAACTGATAGTGGCATGAAAAGGATCAGACACCTAATGGAACTTAAATTATCCGGTTATCACGCAACATTTCATCTTTGTCATAAAGCAGCATATTAAAGCTGAAAATGGAGGTGGAAATAATACAGAAAATTAAGTTTACTACATTTGACCATTGCTGCTAACTCAGCTCTTCTACAAATAAAATAAATTAAAACCAAAGCAAGTGTTGCTATCAAATATTTGGAATCTCAGTGGATGAGAAGAGTTCTCAAAGGTTAATAAAGACTGCTTGTAATGGAAAGTGATATTATGCAATTGTTATTCAGCAGTGGCTAAAAATGAAACAGATATGAAGCAGTAACATACAGAGGATGTTATTTCGTTTTCATAATGCAGTTTAATTTTGCAGTTCTTCAACAATAAAAGTAAGTGATTCAAGTTTAATAGAAAAAACTGGAGTCAAAGTGAATGAAATATCTTATTTTTACAGCCGTGGGAACAATTCATAACATAGCAAATGCAAGTGCAATAATAAGTTATGAGAGCAAGACTGACAGGAAAGAAATCATTTTGTAGTGTTAAGATTGTACAAAAAATAGAACTGAATTAAACTCATTAGTGGAATAGCATCAGCCTGTACTTGAAATCACATTTACAAAATGATTTATGTGCTGAATTAGCATGACTTTTTTTTTTTCCTCTTCTCTTTCTCATATATCTCTGTGTCTTGGGTTTACATGGCAAAGCTTTGGTAGCAGGGGGGCTGCATGGGTGGCTTCTGTGAGAAGGTACTAGGAATTGTCCCCATGCTAGACACAGATGCTTCCAGCTGGCTACAAAATGGACCTGCTGCTGCCCACACCCAAGCCCATTAGCACTGGTGGTGGCACCTCTGCGATGGCATGCGTAAGAACGGGTAAAAAATGTTGCACAGCATCTGTGAGAGAGAGAAGAGTAAGACAAATGTGAGAGAAACAGCCCTGCAGGCACCTAGGTCAGTGAAGAAGGGTTGAGGGCCATGGTGTCGCAGATAGTCACCTGTAGCCCACGGAGGACCCCATAGGAGGGGACCCCACATTGTAACTCCAGCTGGTTATCTTCAGAGTTTAAATATCAATCCTAAACTCAAGTTTAAGCCAAACATTCAACACTGACTCCTTGATTCTTTGTGTACCTCATGGTGACATGTCAACTCTTCAGCTAGTGTAGTCGGAGGGATCATGAAGATTTGCTCTGGCACATTCAATTCCATTCCAAATTCCATGTGGCATTTGAAACTTTTTACAATTAAAAAGCCCAGAGATTCTTAAACTTTTGTACCATTCCTGGAAGCCACAGCCTGCGTCAGGCATGGGTAAAATGAGTGACTGCTCTGGACAGAAAATCAGTGTTAGTAGCAGAATTACATTCTTAATACAACAAATCTATCTCCTGTATACACCTACCTCATTAAATTAAAGGTGAAAGAAAAAATAAAGGCAGCAAGTGGGGCAAACTTGGATGCTGGATGTCAGGTCATCCAAACTGCTTAAGTTTTGCTCCCAGGCTCCCGTTTATATCACTCCAATGAGGTGTCTTTGTAACAAAACTCAGGCACGACTCTTGGTATGACCGTAGCTCTCTGCAAGAACTTCTTCCAGAAGGTGACACTGGTGATGTAGCACCATAGTGGTCTGCTTCAACAGTTTTCTAGCACTCTTCCAGCAGGCTTTGTAACTGTTCACATCTTTTATGATGCCACATCTTCAAATTAGAGTTATAAAGCACTAGACTGGCACATTCTTGTAGTCACTAAGTGAGAAAAAAATGCACAAGAATTACTCTTTGTGTCTTAGCTCCACAGGACCCAGAGACAAAACTAATGTATCCTTCTTAGATGACAAACTAGCTAAATATAAACATGAAGATAGTCTGACAAATATTTCACAAGGGAAAACAAAACAAAACAAGAAGGGAAATTGCATAGTCCTGTTTCTGCTGTATCAGACTAGTAACTTTCCCTGGGTGGCTTGATTTCAACCCTAAGGTTTGTGGATGTTCACCTGCAACCAAAATGCCCCAGCTGAACCGAAGTTTCACACTGCAACATGCAAATTAAGGCAGCAGATTTCATGACAGACTGGAGCCAACTCAGCCTCTGCATATAACTTTTCACTTTGCTGCTGTGGTGTTCATCTCAAATATTAACCTATTGATTATTTGTGCTGCTACAACAGACAAATCTATTACAGAGGTTTTGTTTCTATGCTTTAATAAAGAATTTCACAATAATGACCTGGAATATAATGGCCTAGAATTAGAGGTTGGTTTGGGTTTTTTTTTTTCTGTTTGTTTGGGGTTTTTTTGTCAGGCTATGGGTCTATGAATATGCTGTAACATTTATGGTTTTAACATATGTGAATAGGAAGTCCATGTTTCTACAAAATAGTTCCTTCTGTTAAATCCATGATATCTGATATTGGTACATAAAATCACATCCTCTGAAGTTTTATTAACAAAACTGTTCTTTATATTTGGTTTTGACTCTGGCTTGTCTGTGGTACATTTCCTTTGGTCTACACTGGGTAGTTGAATTCCTTCACTGCAGCGAGCATTTTCAATGGCAAAGAAGAGTTGCAACTCCCTTTCCTTATCCTTGATAGGTTCTAATCTTGTCAAAGTCAAGCCCGTTCCACACACTGACTGTATTTTGGTCAGGATTTTAGTAAATTGTCAGTGTCTCCAACACAATGTATTGTTTGTTAATACTCTAATTCACACAATGTGAATCCGGAGCGTGTGTCAGCGACCTCTTAGTGTTTTGTCACGACAAAAACTTTTCTTGACTCACAAACTTAAACAGCTCAAATAATTATTTACATTTATAAGGATTTCCTGCCTAGTATATTGCAGTCCCTTTTGTGTTCCAACACAAGAAAATTCTTCAGACACCTCCTTTCTGCTGATGCACTAAAAGATGCTTGGGGTTTGCTTTACTTAGTTATGGCCTTGGTTATTTCTGATATCATGCATTAGGGAATGTTAGTAAGAACTTGAATGTAATTTTCTGGACCTAGAGACATTACTGCCTCTGAGGGAATGGTGTTGTGGCTTTGTCTCATCACGTACATCAGTATTCACTGATTTCAGAAGATACATTTGCTGTTTGACAGATGGGTCAAACATCCCTTCCACATAGACTGTATTTTGCTAGGCAGGGTGCTTGTTCCCTTTTCATAACAAAGGTAAAAGCTTTCCTGCAGTTCAGCTAGCCCATCTCCTCTGTGCCCAGCAGTACTGTTCAGTAACACTCACATGATCTGCTCTGCTTCATAGCCTAGATTTTTTTCTTCCTCTTGGCTATGGTTAATAAGGGCAAGTTTCCAGCATATATGGTAGGTCTCCAATTTGCTAAGTAATGAAAACAGCATTATTTCCAAACTGTATTCCTACAGACACACCACCTACTTGTATGGAAATATAATGCAACTGCTATTGTACTTGGTTTATCTTTTCCCTCCCTCCCTTTTTTTTTGCTATCTTAATTATTTATGTAGGTGACATTTCAAAGCATCAGTGCTGTTCTTTCTTCTGTCTATATCAGCAAAAAATAAAGTCCAATATAAAGCCACAGTATTCTGGAATTAAGGTCTGGAAATTATTCTTTAAAAGAGCAACAAGTGGATTTGGAAACTCACTCTGACTTTATTCAGTGCACATTTGTAACAGCATTATCTTATCTGAAGGACTCTCCAGATCAGTTACTGGAAATGAGAAATTACTGAAAAATAATTTTCAAAAAAGACCCAATATTGGGAAGTGCAAATATCAAAAGGTCTGTTGGTCTATTCAGTTAGCCTATGTATTTTCTGTTGTAGCACTAATTCTAGAAATAGAAGTAATGAATTCAAGGGAACTGCAGTGGAGTTATAGCAATAATATTCCTGTCACTATTTTGGGATATTTTCATATCCCAAACATAAACTTAGTATCTTTTTTAGAATGTATTCAAAAGTGATTGAAATGGAGAAACCTTTCTTTGCCCTTACTCCTGCTGCTATTCTGACGTTCCTTTCCTGTCATCCTGTGATTCTGTTGCAGACAGCTCAGTGGATCAGCTCAGAGCATATCTACTGAGCATATTGGAGTTGCTCAGTCCAGCAGTCTTGTGAAGTCCCGTGTGTGGAAGAGCATATGTGGAGCAATGCCAAACCCACTGCAAGTGGGTGGAAGAGCAATGCAGGAGAGCAGCAAGCAGTAGAAAGGGCAGTAAGAGCCCTGAGGGAAAAAGATACAGGCAGCACAGGAGAGGTTACAGGGAGAAACGGATCAGCTACATGGCTGGATAACAGCGACATAAAAGAAGAGAAGGAGCAATTCATAAGTGAAAGGACCATTGGGAGAATAAAAGCCATCGATAAAGCTCTATTTTTTTTTATTGTTTTCTCTTCAAAACAGTCCAGAGTACAGAGGAGAGTCCAACAGTACAGAGGAGAGTACTTCTGAGATACATGGCCTCAGGAGATAAGAATTAAACAGAGGCTTGGGTGTCATATATGGGACTCCCTGACATATGATAGGCTGACTGGGAATAAATTTCTGTGAGCATAGTTTTAAACTGTTCTCTAGATTTGCCACACTCATAAACAGACTTGTTTACTAAAAGCCAATGGAGCATGTTAAAGTCAGACTGAAAAACAGACTCCATTTCAGCACAGAGGACAGAGTGGGCTGATATCCCTCACCGCTGCCTCTGAAGGCAATCAGGAAAGCTGTAAGGAAAGTGTACAGGGAGCCCCGAGACCACACAGTCCCATCTCACTAAGGCAGCATCTCCCTGACTCCTCATGGCAAAGGCTGTGATAGCTCCATGGCTGCCTGTGCCCCATGGCTTGGGTCTGTCAACAAAAAGTTGTCAAAAAATAAACCTAAAGATTACTTAAAAGTATAATCTAGTAAGATTTTTGTGGAACTTCACCTATTCAGTTACTAAGGGGATGGCAGAGAATCAAAATTTAGTGCAGGCAAGCCTAGATAAGAGTACTTTTGTTTTAAAAATAACAAAAAGTGTCAAATTCTGCTGGCTTTACATTTGCAAATTCAAAAATTATTCATTACATTTGTGGCTCTCAAATTACATGAGTGTTTTACACAGGCTTTCACTTTCCGTTGGTATTTGCTCCATGCCTTGTTTACACCTACAGATACAACCTCTCGTGCAGAACCACTATCTGCCAACAACTAAAATTCTTATACTTACACTGCAATCCCTCTCCTTTCTGCAATCTGTGAAAAACTGACCCTGGCTCTGACCAAATTAAATGTAATGCCAAAATTCTCACCCCAATTTCCAGTGCCCAGATAGCTCTGCAAAACCTTGTTAAGAAATCCCATCTGTCCCTGTGCATGGTGTGCCAAGAAGGGCTTTTTTCAGTCCCTGTGGCAGCTTCAAGCACACAGCCATTTAGCTTGCAAAGGTATTCTTTTCCATCCTTAAAATTTCTGAATCTGCCCTCAGGCTTGAGATCTTACTTTGGACTTACTTCTCTTACCACAGCTTCACAGGTCCATTGTTGTGTTCTTGTTCTTCTGTCTCCTCTTCAGAAGGACAGAATACTCAGAAAGAAGTAAGAAATGGAAAAGGAGAAAAGATGTATGGGATTTTATTGGAACACTTTTAATTACTCTCCATTTCTCACTACCTTGAGAATCACACAACCACAGTAAGCTGCTACATTGCAAGGTACCTTATTCTGAGAGAAGGATTATTGCTTCAGTCTATTTGCATTAAAATCTTCTTTGCATTTCAATATCTCCTATTCTTAATTCCAGCTAGATTTTAAAAGCATACAGTGTCATAATTAATCACTTTGTGTGGTGGGGAAGACTTTGCCTTTTACAAGCCAGTTCTGAAGAAGCAGACGGTATTTGGGAATAGCAAACAGGATGACCAAAGGTGAATCTTGCCAGATGAATCTGGTCTCCTTTTGTGAAGTGTCTGTGGATGAGAGAAGAGCAGTGGGTGTTGTTTATCACAGCTCTAGCAGGACTTTTCTTATGGTCTCCCACAGCATTTCTGTGTCCAAGTTAGGACGTTAAGTCTTAGATAGGGAATGACTCAATGGGTGATAATCTGGCGGGGTTGTCAGAAAGTGCAGTGGTTAATGGTTTGTGTTTTGCCAGTTAGCAGAGTTCCTCCGGGGTCGTTCTGCATCCATTCAGTATCTTTTATTCTCTTCAATATTTTTAACCTAGAAGAGGAGATGGGGCGCACCCTCATCAAGTCTTGGGACAATCCTAAACTGGGGCTTCAAAGGAGCCATTCAGAAAGACTTTAACAGGCTGGAGGAATGGACTGATATGAACCTTGTGAAATTCAACAAGGACAAATGCACAGTCCTGTACCTAGGGTGAAATAATCCTCTTCAGAAAACTGCAGCCATTATATTGAAGGACATGATTATTCCCTTCTGGGAGCAGGTGAAATATTGCATTCACTTTTGGGAGCTCCAGGGCAATAACAGTTTTGATAAATGGAAGCAAGTTCATCTGATCAGTGCCTGTAGAATTTATCCTGTGAGGAGAGGCTGAGAAACTGGGACTTATTAAGGCTGGAGAACAGATGGCTTTGAGCAAACCTAACAGTAGTCCTCCCATACTTACAGGGAGGTCATCAAGAAGATGGGACCAGGCTCTTTACTGAAGTGCAAATGAGATCCAGGAAAGAAGGAGTGATAGCGATCATAAATTTCAAAAGGGAACATGCCAACTGGATATAAGGAAAATTTGTCACCCTGAAGATAGTTAAGCATTCAAGCAGGTTGTCCTGAGAGTTTACAGGTTGGAGGTCCTTGGATGGTTTTGTGACCCATGTGGTCAAAGTCCTGAGAAGTTTCATCGAGTGTTGACCCTGCTTGGAGTAGGAGGCTGCACTAAGGACTCCCTGAGGTCCTTTCTGACAAGAATACTTCTGCAATTCTAAGGTTCACAAATCATTCCTGAGATCTCAGAGTTGTTTTAACGTGGTGGGAAGTCTGTTATTCTCAATTCTGTGAATATTGTGGGGTTGATGTGTTATCTGTGTTATTACTGAAGTTGCTCCCTGAGATGACGATCTGCTTCTTGTTCTTCTATTTAGTATTTGGGAAAGGGCAGCCTGCACCCCCATAAGCTGTGCTTAAAACGTGAAATTCTTATTTAACTGTAGGACTATTCCATGTGATTTTTCTTCTCCTTATAGCCATAATGACATTATTTTAATGAACTGATAGTAGATCCTTCAATCGCAAATTGGGTTAATGCTTTGTCTTACCTTATGTTTCTATCTACAAGTCCTTAGTGATTCTAACATCAGATTTCTAACATTGAAATCACTCTTATTTCTACCTTGCTTGAACAATACATTGACAACTAGTGGTTCTTAGTTCAGTGATTCTGTTTCTTAGTATCAGTGTTAAAAACCAGTCAGAGCTTTAGTCCACAGACGTGTTAGCAGATTCTCTCTCTGACTGAAGTTTCTACTCACCTGCCAGACCAGGCATTATGAATGCTATCAGAGATGTGCTTAAACTCCTGCTCCTCTGAAAATTACGTTAATTGATGTTTTATGAAGTATTATTTGTGTTCAGAAGTTTGGTGTGTTGGCCCATTGTCTTTTCATAAGACTTTGGCATGATAGGTTTGGTGTCTGTTAACTTTTCTTTCACTGAAACATCTTCAAGTGAGACTACCTCAAGGAAGCAAGAATAATAGTGTAGAAGAAGTACAAACCTTCTTTCTTACCCCCACAGATATCAAATAATCTGAGTCTTGTTTGTTTCAAGGAGATAAAATTTTTTGTACTGTCATTATAGGTTCTTTTCTTTGACCTACTCTGTAGTTTCAACAGGCTTTACTAGGTTCATTGATGTATTAATTCATTTCAGACCATTATAAGAAACCTTTGGGTCTTCTTTTCTAGATTTGTCATTCTGCAAGTGAGTTACTTGTGTTGCCTTTTTAATTATTATTTTTATTTCCCATAACTTCTTAAGAATCACATTCTCATGTTTTAGAGCAAGACCTGATATTGAGAGAATCTGTAAACTGATGGGAAGTGCTCAAAAGTACAGGCTTGACCATCCTATGATAACACTGGTTTTCTGCCAATACTGGTTCTCACGCCTCCTTACAGCAGGATGAGCATCTGTCCACACGTGCTAAGGAGCTGACTTCTCTTTAAACTAGGAACAGTCTCATTGTTTGAAACATTTTTCATGCTGCTGAGGTACAACAGGCATCGGAAAGACCTCCAAGGTAAAGATCAAATTCAAGGGCATTTTGGTAGCTCAGTTCTATTTAAGGGAAATACAACAAAAATCAATCCTAATCGACCATTTATGAGCTTTCTTAAAAGTTGTTCCTTTAACTCCAGTTCATTGCTTTCTTCCTTTCTTTCTTCCCTTAATTTCTCTCCTATTTTGATTGAAAATGCTCTGAAAATGTGTATTTATTGATGGGGCAACTCTTGACTCATGATGTCAGAGGGACAGTCTGGCTCCAAGCACATTTGAAGAGCTATCTAATGGCAGCCCTAATGGTCCTAGCCCTTGACCGTAACCTCATCTGAAGCTTCACTTAGCCATTCTTGTCTCATAAAAAGCATTCTATTACTTCCTTCACATACTCTTGACTAGGTTTTAGCTATTATTTTTCTTTTGCATTGTACGAGTGATTCAGAAAGGAAAAATGAAATCTAAAAAGTCAAGGTCCTGATACTGCCAAATTGTTTTACAGAGCTTTCAGTGTAGTCTGTGGGTGTTTTATTGTTGATGACACTGGGAGAAGAGTTGGTCTCTACATGCTCATTGTAATCCAGTGGCTCAGCTGAAGAGTGTACGGTGCCACTAATAAGCTCCCATCAGAGACCAGCAACAGGAGGCTGGTTTCCTGGCACCAGCTGTGTACCTTACTGTGTCCTGCTACTGTTGAAAATGGGAATGACACATAAATTCTACTGATCAGAACACATTATGGCAACACGAGGAAAGGAGCAAGTTTCATTTTCCACAGCAGAAAGGAAGATAGACCATAAAGGCTAAATGTTCCAAAGGACAGCTCTCCCGGGTATACTCTAGGTAAAGGATAAGTGTCCTGGGGACACTCTGTATTACAGAGAGTGAATGCCTGACAGCAAAGCAGGAACAGTCACACAGACGAAGCTGCCTGAAACATTCAAGAAAAAAGCTAATTACATGTTTAACTGAATTGATGATAAACAGGGGATTGTTAAGATCTCCTTATTGTTGTTTTCGGTTTGTTTTGCCTTTTTTGTTGTTGTTCTGGTTTTATTTTTTTAACTGCTAGGCAGAGCCTTGGGCCTGAAAAGACAATCTCACTCATCTCAATCTACACTTTTCACACAAGATGAAATCTCAGAGGCGGGTATAGCACTCTTTTCAGTGTCTCCGTAGGCTGCCTTTTGAAGGTTAGGTGAGCACCAAAATGTTACCTTTTGTTTTCCTTTTTGATTTTTCTGTGTACCACGAGATTCCGTGTCTTCCCTTTTGAAGCTTATGCTGTCTGTTGCTTCTGTGTTTCCTGGTTCACCTTCTAGTCCCTCTTGCTTTTTCTATCCCTCTTTCAGGTTTCCTCTGCTCTTCAAGCTTTATCTGTGTAATTCCTTGGAGCTTCACGCTGAAGAAACCTGATTTGACTGCAAGTTTTCAAGAGTCACAAATGAAATGCGCTCAGGAACTCTCTGTCTTTTGATGCCAAGTGCAAAAAACTTTCCTAAATGCTGTACCTTTGTCAGTCAATTACTGAAGCCTGTGAGAAAAGGAAGGAGTAATAAAACTATGTGCAATACTGAAAGGAATACCAGAAAGTAGAAACAGTCTTGATTTAATGGAGATGAGCATTATTGATTCCCGCCCTCCACAACAGAGCTTAAAAGCAAATAAAATCCATTATTTTCAATGGCAGACATTTTAAAAGCCTGTGTAATGTTTCAAAACATACTGCACTGGTGTTGCATTGTCTCTTTGGTTTTGCACGTTTCTGTTGTACCATGAGCAAAGTTTTTCTGCTACACCATTCCAAGAACTAATTCTCTAAATCCTACAGTCAGTATCTCCACAGATCCAATTGCACCTGGGTTACCAGCTTGTCAAATCTCAGCCAAACAGGATCTAGCACTTCAAAATAAAATCTCCAAGGAAACCCTACAGCTTGCAGGAAATTATTTTAAACACTTGGAAATGCCTGACTTTGATTCAGCACCACTTCCAACCCCCAATGTGTAGGCAGGGAGAACCATGGTCTTTGAAGCGTGTCTTTTGCAACTGATTAAGACAAGATCACCTGAGCTCCTTCCAAAGCTGGGCTTTACTGAAGGTCATATTGTGGTCAGTTCTGCTTTTCCATATTTCTTCCACCTCTCCCTTGTACTATCAGCAACGTTAGAAGCACCTCCCCATGAAAGGTCCTTGCTGAATCAAGTGTTGGGAAACTTCTGTACATTATCTTCACTCATTCTTCACCTTCCTTTTTAAAATGGCCTCTGTTTTTTCCTGCAGTAAAAGACAGAGTAGAAACTGCTGTGCTTCGGTAGCAGAATAATGTCAGCTGGCTTTCAATCCCACCTGGAGAGAAAGTACTGCCTTTGGCAAAGTGCTGGAGGGTTCTCGTGGGTGGAAGGATTTTATAACCATGGAAATTATCTTCCAGTTCTCTTTCTTCTTCTCTTCCACCCCTCCTTTTTTTTTGTTTTGTTTTGTGTTGGGTTTTTTTTTTGTTTGGTTTTCTTCTCTAGATGTTGTGGTATTATTTATAATCTACTCTATACTTACTAATTTTTTATTTAAAAAGAAAACATGAAACAAAACAAAGTAAAACCGACCCCAGAAAAAATGCAATCTTCCAGTATCAAACCTGATTCTCTAGTGCAAACCAGACAACCTTGCTAGTTGGGATTATTGAAACAATGAGCTGCTTGGATTTACTGGAGAATTCAAGCAGTTTTTCCTCCTGCAGTAGTCAGTCAGCATGGTGTTCCCAATCATTTGCCAGAGAGATGGCTGTGCAGCTGCACAATATGCTACCTGCATTATAATCACTCTGACTTTACATATATGCTGGAGCTACGGTTCCTTGTGTACTCCCATACAGAGCTACTTGCAGATCTGTCATTTTCAGTTATAGCAGATTTTTAAATGTATGTTTTACAAGACTATGTAAGGAGGAATGCTACTTAACCTGGCAAAAGGAGAAACAAAATTCCCCTCTGCCCTCACTGGAAGTTTGAGCAGTGAGAGGAGCTTGGCATCCTTCCTGAAGGATGGGTACCAGAATAGCCTGGTCAAGGAGGCAACTAGCACTATCTAGTAGATATAGGCCTGCTGTAGCCCTTACCCAGCTTCTTTACTCCTACCCACCTTTGAGGACCAATGAGAGCTCTCATAGGCATCTGTCAGAAACGGCTGATGAATAATTTTACATGTCATCACCTATTCTTGAATTATCAGACAGGCTCTCTACTCCATGTAGTGAATAAAATGGAGTAAGTTGCACCCTATTATTTCTCCATAGTATATTACAACTTCATGGTAAAACCACTGCATCAGTTTACTTGAAATCTTCTTTGCAGACACTTGCTCCATTTTCCTCCAGTGCCTATTTTTATTTTTATTCTCTGATTCTTTTTTTTTTTCCCTTAACTGAGGAACCTCTATCTATCAGAAACATTGCTTTTTGGAACCGGGCATAACTTTTGTGACATCCACTGTTTTCTTTAATAGTTAGAAATCAGAGTTAGTGCCTATAAGTTGTAATTCTTTACAGCAAAACAAGCTATGGAGAGAGCTTATCGACTGCTAGCATTAACTTCCTCGAAGAACAACTCGCCTCTTCATCAAAATCCTAGGGAGTTTAGGCTGCACAAGCCTAAAAGTGTCAGTTACCCCTATGGTCACTTCTGTAAAGCAGTGCAAGTTGCCTCCTCAGTGTGCATCTGCTGAGCATCAAGTCATCCCTTCCAGATCTTTGTCAGAAGCTTTTCCCAAGAGCTATTAGTCTTTTTCTAAATCTAATTTGCTGGTTTTCTGATCAGTGCCTTTTCCAAGTTCTGTCTTTAAGTTATAAACTGTCAAAACTCTAAAGTCTTTCCTTTTGTAAACTCTGTTTTATTCTCTACTTTTATTTCATTTTATTAATTCTGTTTCAGAAGGAAGCTTAATGATAACAACTTGGGAGTGACACACGTAGGTAATCTGCGGAAATCAATTACTCTCAGTGTGAGATTTATGAAGAATATAATTCAGTGGGCCATCAACAGCTGGTCCCTTCCCAGCATCTTAGAACTAGAAAGAGCTGACTCTGAATGTTTTTAACTTCTAACGTTAATTAAATGTTCACAAGACTTTCTAATTAATTATGTATACTGGTATTCAGGTTCTTGAGTGACCTTTCAAGCATTTTCTTCTGCACAAATTAAGAAAATCTGTTCTTCTGTATTTTATACCAAATAGAGAGCATTTAGGTGAATGAAGAGTAAGAACATTAAACATTATTGTGAACAAGTAAATATATAAATATAAGTAACTGTAAACACACTGTGGTGGGTTGATCTTGACTGGATGCCAGGTGTCCACTAAAGCTGCTCTATCACTCCCCCTCCTCAATCAGACAGTGGACAGAAAACATAAAGTCTCATGGGTCAAGATAGAGACAAGGAGAGATCACTCACAAATTTCCATCACGGGCAAAACAGACTTGAGTTGTGGAAGATTAATTTAATTTATTACCAATGAAATCAGAGTATGTTATCACAGAGGTGCTGCAGCCGTTGCTGATGGGTCAGCCTGGCCAGTGGTGGGTCTGTCCTGGAGCCGGCCGGCATCAGCTCTGTCCAACACAGGAGAAGCTTCTGGCAGCTCCTAACAAGCCACCCCTGTAGCCCCCCTGCTACCAAAACCTTGCCAGGCAAACCCAATACACACACACACTCCTACATATATATGTATATAATCCAAATGTGCATTCTTTCCTCTAGCTCTCTGCTTGGTATCCTTATTTATAAACTAAATAAACTATAAATTAAATAAATCCACTGTGGGCAACAAAATTCACTCGTTTAGTTAAAGCATCACCCTCCCTACCACTAATATGCAAATGTACATCAAGATAAAAGAACAGGCTTGACAGATATATTTAAAAACAGATGTCTCATAGATCTGGATTACAGTAAAAAACCAAAATCTCAAAATAAACCAGAAGTTTATGAAAATCCTCCAATAATAATACAAATTTTGTCCAGTTTGCTATGTAAATGTGTCAGAGTTTTTAACCAGGTCTAATATGTGCACTAGTGGTGATGCTGATCTTCCATTAAAAATATCCCTTATTTAGTCTTTTCTCCCTGTGCTGAAGAGATCTCTTACCTTTATCCTCCATGTAGGGAATGGAGCTACTGTCAGGACTGTTACACGCTGGTGTAACCTGCAAGCATAACTGATGAGCATTAGCAACAGCCTCTAGTCACTCGCTCTCAAGATCACTGAGCAAGACACTTAACAGTCCTGATTAAAATATCCATCTACCAAGTGTTCTTGACGGCTGAAAAATGTGCTACAGAAAAGATAATATTAGGAATGCTTTAAATAGGCCTCCACATCTATTCAATTTTTGAGTTACGGAACATTATGGAGGCTTGGATCATTTTAATGTTTATATACAATTAACTTATTACAGCCATACTGGATAAATACAGCATGGGTGTGAGAATTTTTGTGATTATATGGATATATTACATCTTTGATGAACTTTGCAAACATTGTGCTCACAATTATCCATTACTTCATTTCCTATGGTAGGATAGGTTCATATTTTCTCTCTTTTCATTCTTAAAGCTGCTTTCTAGCAATATTTTTATAATCTGTGCAGAAGAAGTAAGATATACTTCTCTGGAACCTTTTCATTGTGACAACACTTTGCACAGCAGGCCAAATATAGGAGGATTTAAAGTTTAAAATCCACAAGGGATTTGGAATTGCACTGAGCATTTCTGGCTTTGTTCCACGGGATGCAATGACACAAAAGCTTATATATAAAATCTCACCTTACGCAGCAATTTCAGCTCTTTAATCCTTGCTACTAGTTCATTTCTGTAAGTCTCTTCCAGAAATTAATCATCTAGACAGGATAAGTTCAGGCTGTGACCAAAATAGCCAAAAAGCTTTCTACAGTCCACTGTACCCCGCAACAATTACAATTAATAAGGCTACTGCCAAAGATACCAACCTTTATCTTATCAGCGTAGGTATGTTTTTAATGAGAGATTTTACATGATTTTTCTCTGGTTTTAATGCTTTAATAGTTCTCTGTTTTCTTGCTGTTCAAACAAATGTGATCTCTTCTTCTGCCTCAGCAGTCTCTTACATTTTTACTTTTAATTAATTATGTTTTATGCTGCTTGTAGACAAGTTGCTCTAATCGTAAAAAAAAAATCCTTATGTTTATTTCACACATGAACAGCGTTGATCTCGGAGAATTTTAATTCCTTTTTACATGGATTGTTCCTTTTTCAAATAGTTGGACCATAGGTTCCTCTCCTTCTGCATCTCTGCTGTTATAGATTGTAAAGCCCAGTGTGACAATGAGAGTTTTCACTCTTGTGTATGTATCTTGTAGAAGTGTTGACTTGGACAGGTCTTTTCCAGCCTAAAGAAACAAGTCATCTGATTTCATTTGCTAGATTTTTAGGAAGTAAATGAATCTATTTCATGTTCCAGATTCCATAGAATTCAATATGGTCATAATCACAAAGTAATATATGATAATAAAGTATATGTATGATAGTAAAGAAATATTAGTGAGATCAAGCCTTTATCTCCTGGCTTTAGCTCCATATACTTGTATGTAAGCAGAGCTGAGAGGGCTACTGCTGCTGACTCCAGTCACTGCAATAAATGCCTTACTCTTGTGCTCTCTTCAAGACCTTTGTAAAAAATGTCTGTCTCCTGCTATTGGAAATGAAGTTATGTTATTAAGTGCTGGACTTAGGAATGTGCTGTGGGTTTTGAGTTTAGTTTTGGGGCTTTTAATATGATTTTAGATTCCTTTACAGAAAAGCATTCTTGGTGGTGCTAGTACTAATGGAGGAGAAAATCCAAACTCCCTGAAAAAATTGTATTTGCTAAACTTCATAGTATTTAAAAAAATTATCAGCCTAAGGCTTTTGGGATTCCATATGTAGGTTTGGAATCAGGAACAGTGTGTTAGAGATGTGGTCATGCCAAAGGGTTCAGTGATAAGTAGTTACATATTTTGTCAGGACCTTCAAATTGGAATCAAAAGTACTACTCCCGTGTATTAAGGCCTGTCGTTATTACATTGCCTTAAAATACAAGTTGCTGTGTGAGATATTGCTCTACTGAAAACAAAAACCCAAGGAAATGTTCACATATTCCCTCTGAGGGATCCCATGAGGCAAAATAATGGAAACTTATATGAATGGCTGCACCAAGTTTAACTTGTAACAAATACTGTCATAAGCTCTCTACAGTGAAATCTATGAGGCTCTGCACAGAAGTTTGGGAGCTGGCTTCACTGTTTTGATAGATCATGAGATTGTAGGGAAGTGAGAAAGTACCTCAGCATTGAACAGTACGGACACTGGCATCTGGAAGGCAGTTAGTGAAACTTGGGAAAGATCACAAAGCAAACTGAGGGAGCTGAATCCTCATAGATCAAAACTGAAAGTAAGGTCTGCCGAAGGACTAACGAAGCAAAGACACTGTGCCTTGCTCTGTTTTTATCACAACAGCTAACCAAAACCCCAAATTAAAGCAAAACAGTTCAATGATCCATGTGTGTTTATATCCTCCCCTGTCCCCCAAAATAATGGATGGCAGTTGGGATGCCTGTTTAGCCATCACAGAGGGAAAGCTACAGACTGTGAATAAACCATGAAGCTTTCTCAGGCTTCTATTTCTGTTTGTTTCCTGCTACTTTCTAGGAACTGAACATTTACACAAATGCTTTAAATGTGCATTTGCAGAACTGGATCAGGGTGAGTAAACTAACACCTGTAAAACAAGTATGCATGAAACATGTATGTTCTACCAAAGCTCAGGATTGTCAAATCAGTACTGGGAGGTTGTGTGAGAGTTTTTAAACAATTCCGAGAGCCACGGGGTGTAAGAAAACCCACATCAATAGCACGGTCGTTCTTTTGACATTGATTTTCAAAATACATGCCAAGCAATTTGCACTGTGTACTGTACAAATGTCAGTCAGAGATAGAAAGATGGCCACAAGGGATGACAGTGATAAAATCTTCCATAGCATCGAAATCCTGGTGTTGGTGGAAAAAAAATTCAGCCACAGGAAGGTTAGGATTCTAATAAGGACCAAGAGAATCGTAACTGAAGGGGGTAAATTGACTCTTTTTCCTTCCTACCTCCCCCCACAAAGTTTTTGAAAAACAGATTTAGTGACAATACTGAGTTAACAACCACTATCAGTCTCCTAGGTCTTCCTTTATATATTTCTACATATGGAAAGAAACTGTCATGATGAAAAACCACCAAATGGATCTTCCCAATCGGAGGAAAACTGATGCCACAGAAGAATATGACCTAATAAAATATCAATGTGTGGTTGCAGTAGGTAAACAAGATCAAAGTCTTTGGAGATATAGATTCAAATGCACTTCAATCTCAGATGCAGCAAATCTGCCTCGTGTTTTGTAGATATATGAAGGTT
Source organism: Actenoides hombroni (assembly GCA_024336885.1). Classification (NCBI taxonomy): domain Eukaryota; kingdom Metazoa; phylum Chordata; class Aves; order Coraciiformes; family Alcedinidae; genus Actenoides; species Actenoides hombroni. The sequence goes on along the minus strand of WUAM01000143.1, from coordinate 9,937,960 downwards.
CATTTGGTCAAAATTACAGCTCTTGCTCAATTTAAAACTATCAAATTACAAATTAATACAGAAAGCAAGTCAGAAAAAGAGATGTTGGTTTTTAAATTTTTTTCAGCCCGTGCCATGTTACCTTCTAGACAGAACTTCCAGTTTCCCAGATCTGCATTTGAATGAATTTCTGTTTCAATGGAAACTAGAAATAACAAAATTTATAGTTCTTTTTAGAATAATACAGCTAGACATAGCCCTGAAGTGCCAGGGTTGGATAATCAAAGCAGTAGTTTCCAGTCGTGTAGTCACTGCATTTCTAAGGTGTACAAAGTAGTGATTTCAAATATACACCCACTCCCCATATAGATAGAAAGAGATCTCATGCACACATAAATATAAAAGAGAATACACAAACATTTTAGAACATTATTCAGGTCTTTCCAAGATGCAATGCCAGCTATTCATAAATATGCATGTATTTTAGTGTTTATGTAAAATTATATAGAGAAGAACACATAAATATAAACACGTATATGTGTATATATAAATACAATTTACATGTACTGCTTGTCAGTACATGCAATTCTTTTATCTGTGGCTTGGTGTTTTTTTTATTTTTACAAATATGAAATGATAGCCATAAATGTAAAGTTGTCTGTGGTTGTACAGTAACATTTCAGCATTTCAGACACAGGGAAAATTTTGGTTTAATAAAAAATACTATATGATTTTCTCTTCTGCATTTCTCTTGCTATGATAAGCTTATTATTGTTTTTAGTTAAGGAAGTTTTGACAGATTGATTTCAGAGAAATACAGTTTTGACAGATACTGAATTTATGGTCATTACTTCATTGTTTAACTCCATCCTTTGTCCTCAAATTTTGTACTATGCTTGTAAGGGGAGTGAAAGAATAGTCAGTGGATTCCCATTTGAAATAGCAGTCCAATGGTTACTGCATTCATTGAATGGTCTTAAGATTGAGTTTGTGTTTAAATGCAACAACCATTTACATTCTTCAATCCATTCAGGACACTTTGGAGCAGACCACACAGGAAATTGTTGGAATATATGATGCCTGAAGTCTTGGACAGAGCATTTATCAGCACACTGACTGTCCAAACTATTTCCATCTGTCCTTAATATAGCATTGTAATGGCAGTGCTGGGCAGAAAAGGCAGCCCAGGGTCATTGCTAGAAGAGCTCTGAAGCCATCTGCCCCAAGGGCAGGTGGAAATTGAAGTCAGTTGTAGCTGAGGCTGCACAGAGGGATTATATTCAGCCCTGTTGTGGAATCACCTGGAGCTTTTTATCCTCTCTGAAATGCTCACATAAGGCTGTTTAGAAGCTGTAACTGCATAGACATCTTGCTGTTTGCAGTGAGGCTGTAAGCAGAGATTTATGAAGACCTAAAGGGTTCATAAGAAGAGATTTCTTTGAAGAATAGCAAATCTGGCTCTTTTCTCACCAACTAGATGGAAATACATTTGTCCCCTCTTTCTAGCCATCCATCAGTTTCAAATCCAGCTATTTACAAAATTTCTGCAATCACTAAATCAGTGCAATGTATTGATGCAACTCTTTCATATCAGTTCACGAGGCAAATTGAAGTCTATGTACAATATATATATACATATAGATACTGTATACATATATATAATCAGAAAGTTGCCTTTGTTCCATATCACATGAATTATGCTCTGGTAATATTTTACAAAGCAAACCACATTAGAAAAGTCACCCCTTGCATATGTATCAGAGCCAGCTCTAAATGCTTATCTCGGTCTTATGCTAGTTGAAATCCATTCATTTGATTTACATTAGTATAAGACTGATAGAATATGAGCTAGAAAGAAGGAATCAGGTCAACATTTTTTAATCAGAATTTTAATATTCACACAGTCAGTGTGGTATGTAGGTTAACTTCATAACAGCACCATAAAGTGAATTGATACGCAGTACTGTATCATGCCAACACAGCATTACAATCTATAATTTAAAACTTTCCCTTTGAAACCAGCTAAATACAGATTAAGAAGATAGATGGAAAGAGCTTCATCATCTATCAAGTAAATAAAACTATACATCAATGAACATGCATAGGCATTCTTCTTTGTCATCTCCTGCGCTCTGTGTGAGCAATACATTCTTGATTAGCTGAGAAACTTCTGTAGACTTTTACACTTTTATGTATTTTATGTATTCCATGGGGTAACATAAATTGATGTTAAATTATACTAACAATATGCCATAAGAACCATCATTGTCGATTTCTTCACAGAACAATGAATTGGTGCTATAATTCTTAAATGCTTGGTAAACAAATTTCTTCACTTCTCAGCAAGAAAGCAAAGTATCAAATAGACTGGTTTTGGAGGTGATGTTGTGGAGGTGTTTGTCATATTTTCAAAGCAAAAGGCTACTGCTAACATTTTTTTGTGGTTTTTTTTTTTCTTTTCTGGAAAATGAAAGTTGTTCTCAACATTGGAATGTATCAAAATCTGATTGATTTTTAAATTTTTTTTTTAAGTCAGAAAAGGTTGAAGGCTTTGGTCTGGTTTTGATCAGCGAGGCAATAGTTCTCATGCAGAATCCATGTGTGTGAGATTAAGTACTGACAGTTTATATGTTACCTTATCCTGAGGTGATTGGTATTTCCTGGAACCGGGGCAACAAATGACATGATAAATTAAAATATATACAAATACCTTCTCTTCTTTTCACTGTGTTCACTTTTCTTGTTCATGTCCCCTGTCCATGCTTACTTACATGCTCACCTCCCCCAAAGGAGTCACTCAGGGTCCATATTTTGAAGGCATTCCTTGCTTTCTTCTTTCACTGTACTTGCCCTCTCACCCTGCAGAAAATGTTGTGGTTTGAGTTCTGCTTTTTTCATTACTCACCTCATATTTCAATACTGTATAACTATCATCTCCATCTCTGCTCCCAGTAGGCTCAGTGCAGTGTGTCTCCCATTTCACCAGTCACTAGCAGTGAGCATGCATGTGAGAAATGATATTGATGAGCCAGGAGGAAAAGTAGCCTGTTCAACTGCTTGTCCCATTTTCTTTTAAGTGGTGAAATAAAGCATTCAAAATGAAGAAAAATAACTTTCTGTGGTCTACCAGAAAGTTATGTCTTTGTCCTCATGATAAATATGTGAGGTAGAAAGTTTCTGAGGACTGCAGTTAACTATGTTATCAATTTTCCTTTTACAATGTGAAAAGTCTTTGAAGCAGGAGAACACATGATCTGTTAAGTTTTTTCCAGGGGTCTTGTCCAGCTTTGGCTAGGATAGCATTAATTTTTCACAAGAAGCTGGGAGGGACCACAGCCAAGATAGCCAACCGGGACAGCCAATGGGATACTTGATACCATACTGACATCATGCCCTCTATATAAGGGGACTACTGGCCAGGAAAGCTCATGATCTGGTGGTTTGCAGGGCTAGGCAGTCATTCAGTGAGTGTTGCGTTGTATATAATTCACTTTATACATTATTTCATTAGTATTGTTATTACTGTTGTTTATTCTTTTTTTTTTGTTGTGTTGTTTTAGCAAGATCTCCTTATCTCAACCCCCAGGGTTTTGCCTTTCTCTCCTTATTCTCCTTCCTATCCCACGACAAGGGGTGGAGGGGTAGAGGGGCAGTGGAGGAGCAGCCACATGATGCTCAGTTGCTGTCTGGGCCTAAACCACGCTGGTCCTCTTTGGCACCCAACATGGGAACAAAGGGGTGAGACAACAACAGACTGTTTGTTAAACTGATTTTGTTATATGTATTTTTTATATCATTTAAATAGTGAGTGTTCACAATGTTGGTCCTTTTTTTTACGTGGTGGTGTTTTGTAAATCCTTAGGTACTGTGTGTGTTCCCTGTGGTGATGTCTGTCATCTCTGGGAAATGGATCAGGACTGTCATGTTGCTGTATTGGATACTGTCAACTTATGATATGATTATACCACCAGTCAGGAGGTTAAGCTGGTATTTGTATGCAGCAAGACAGGGGAGGAGACTTTCTCAGCTTTTGAGAACTTTTAATATTCTTGAGATGTCCAGGCCAGCATGCTTCTGAATGGGTCCCAGGTCTTGTTTAGGGTTACACAAACTTTTTTCGAGAATACCACTTGGAGATCTGCCTCGAGGCTGGATAGCTATGAGTGGCAGGGTGTGTGGGAGGGTATGGGCAAGTGTTTAGGACAGTGGTCACCTCTAAGGTTTTGGAATTTCACCTCTGGACACCTGCAGAATCCTGAAAAACTAGTAAAAAATTTGGAAAAAAATAGGTTGTCAACTTGGCAATTCCCGAGAGACACAAATCACTGCAATGTGCTGGGGCCTTGTCCCACGCCTTCCGAGTCCTTTTCAACAGTATCGAGTGCCCTCAAGGGAAAGAGGTCTACAGACATAAAACCAATTCCATGATATTAATTTAGTTGAAGAAGGAGTTAAAATACAGAATTACTTGAAATAGTAGACTAAAAAGGAAAAGAACTGAAGTTAGTGAAAGAAATAAAATATAAGCTGCAGAAATATTGCTATCAAATTATCAAAAGCGTCTAAAGAGACAAAGAGCATCAGGTGAGAAATAGTTCTCTAATGAAAACCAAATGTCAAAAACATATGACATTTCATCACATTCTTTCCAAAAATCTGCTAGAAAGAGCTGCAGCACAAATCGCCATCTGTTGAAACATCTATGGACATCAAAATTCAGTCTTTTGATAATGATTTTTTGATACCATTTTTTAAAAGCAACTTGACCGTTACTGTCATTTTAACTCAGTTAAATGCTGTGCTATTTTTTAATGTCCTTGCTGGCTTTACACAGTAAAAATTAGTGCTAATTTCAGTAGCAACTTGTAAGAGTCATTATTTCATTTTCTACCTTTGTCAGAATTTATAGAATTGGTGTATTTTATCTTGCTCAGGTTTTTATTTTCGTGTGGTTTATTTTCAGTTGTGCAGAGCTGCAATCAGACTCTTCACAATTTTTAGAGGAAACCCTTAGAAAGTATTATCGCACGCTTCATGTGTTTTGAGCATGAGGAAGGAGTTGCAATAGTCTCAGATTCTTTCCTTTGATTCTACTTTTTGAGGTTCTACTTTTTTGTACTAAAAGAAATTGTCTTAATCAATGCCACATTTTCCTCTTAGATATCCTCTTAGGTATTCTCCATTTTTCCTGCTGTTATTTGAAGAGGATCAATTGTTGATTTATGTTTTTCCTCTCCACATCCTCTCCGCACACCTTCTACTCTTGTGATTCTGACTATAATAGAATCAATCTTCTACTCCACAGTTTAACGAGTAACAGGTTTTAGGAATTTTATTATTTCTATTTTTGACAGCGGAGGTGAATTTATTATAAAAGTTTCTTCTGCTCTGCTACATTAATAGCAGCATGAAATTCAGCGTTCTTGACTTCATACATTCCTTCCTACAAGGAAATTCTATGCCTTTATTTCACACACTCTTGCATAGAGAGGAGACCTCTAAGTAAAAAACATGTTGACTCAAATGCTCAGATGCACCTCGAGTACAACTCGCATTCCTAATGCAAGGCATGTATAATAGCCTGCCTCCAATTATAGTTGAACTGGGTACTGGCCTATGGGAGCCAACTGCAGCTACAGTTTGGCTACTTGCTCTGGCTGAGAAAATAAAAGTCAGGTTGACTTACCACTATATCTGCTTCTAAAGAGGGACACTGTCCACAGCCACTGCCTGACGGCCCCAGCAGCAGGAATGGGAATAAGGAACAGCAAGGTCATTTCTGCTGAAATTTCTTCCCAGTGTCATTTCATTTCCTCCTATCTGCCTTTCCCAGGAGCATCATGTCCTGAGGGCCTGGTTGAGTGAACTCAGATAGCTTATTTTGGGGACAACTACATACAAGCCCTGAGACAGTTCTGTGCAAATACAAGCATACGTGGTTGTCTGGTTGTTTTGAGAGGGAAAATTCTGCTATTCTGGAAGCACTTGAAAGCAGAGCTGCAGCTGCTGCTCTGCTTGTGTGATTCTAGACCATGCATCACACAAGGAAGATTAGCTCTATTAGGTGACTGCAAGATTTACAGAATTTCTACATACTTGGGACATCTCTTTAAACATGATACTCTGTAGAGGAAAAAAAAAAGCATGTTCTGATCAATAAAAGTCAATGCATTACATTTATGTAGTACAAATACTAGACAGGGGTACATGTCAGAAGGCAGTTAAATGTATTTCATGTGCATTAGCTGTAAGAAAATAAGTTTCAAGAACAATAGATATGATATTTGCATGAACTTAAGGATAACTACAGGGTTATTCACAGGCATTGTATCACACACTAATTAATGATTAAGAATTGAAGTGGTCTGGAATATTCTCTGATATTAGTTATTATTGTAATGTGATATTTAGCAAAGACTGGATTAAAACTGACCCAATTTTGAATAGAATAACTAGTATCATTTATTTTCTTGGTGAAATAGTCTCTTGTTAAGCATTCCATAAAAAGTGTTGAATTCTGAAATTCACCACTTCTATCCTAAATGAGTGTTCATTTAAAGGTAAGACACCATCATACCTAGTCTAAGGTCAGACTAGATGTCTTCAACAGGTGTACTCAACACATCCTGTGGAACATCAACGTGAATGATACATTGCCATATGCCTCAAGACCCTCTCTCTACTCAGAGAGCCCAGAGAAACAGGGATGAGAAACCCATATAGTCCAGCATGTACCTTCATTCTTTACCTGTAAATCTTAGCTTGGCTTTCAAGTATAGAGAGAGGGAAGTATGAGACGTGATCTCTAAATGTAGTTTTGTGATTTGAGATGGACTGATTTGTATTGCTAAGATGTCATGTCATATAACCTCAAAGATTTGTGATGTGATTAACATATCTTGACTTCATGTATGAGGGAAAAAATACGTGTTCCCGATTAACTGAAAAATGTGCCTTTGCAATTTGTTTCTGGGCAGATAGCTTGGGTCTTAAATATTTGGAAGGCGTTTTAATACATTATCAGATGGCATGAAATGGACAAATTCTGTGGCAGAGATCTCAGATACAGACATTAGGATGTTATCCTTTTCCACAGCAGAGTATGATTATGCTCAAGGGAGTAATTGGCTGATGTGGATAAAGTAGATCAATTTGAGTTCTTCAGGCAGTCTCTGTTCTTCACATTGGCATCCAAGTGCCCTCCTTGGGCACAAGAAGGAAAGCATTACAGGCTCTCTTCTGGATTCCTGACAAGTGACTCCACTATCTGCTAAAAAAACCCAACTCATAACTAATTTCTCGCTGTCCTATCCATGTATTTATGTTTTAAATTACACTGAGCTGATGGCGACTGTGTGTGCCTTCTCAGCAGACAGCCAGACGAGCCTTGTTTCTCTGCCATAAATTTCTGGGTTTCCATATAAATGGAAAATAAATTTTCCCACTCAAAACAAAACCAAACCAAACAAAAACAAGGGTTGTATTTGGCTTGCAGTTTACAATATGATAAAATGTGTTAGCAAACTTGCCACTGAGGCACTTACACATGTATTTTATAAAGAACATTTTGTACATATACATAACATGCTTAGACAGAGAAAAGACTTTCATCCGTGATCACAATCAAGACACAATGCTGGTGTTCTTGTGGTTTTTAATTACCCTCATGATGCAACTTGCTTTCTTTAATATTGTGGTTTATACTACTCTTCTCAATTTTAGCCACATATATAAAGTCACAAAATGTGCATAAGCATCAACACATATATAGCTCATCTTTATTTTCATTTTTCTAATACAAAAACCTATTTTTTAATATAATATTTATTGGAAACTTAATTCTGGCCTATTCACCAAGCCCACCTGGGTGGCAATTATTTCATATTCTACTTAGCCATACACTCTTTTTTTTGGAATACTATTCTCCTCAGAAAATACCTCAGAGGGTAGATAGACTTTGCAGCATAACATGTATATCAATCAATAGAAGCTCAGAAAGACTGAGGAAGTGCATCTCAATATTAAAGGTGCTGTGTGCTGATGCCAGTTGTTTCCATGGGTGAATTCAGAGGGACAACAACAAAAGCAACCCCCAAAAAACCTCTTCCTCTCCTGTTTATATGAAATGGAAAATGAAAAAGTGATCTTTAAAATGGCTGGAAAGTTCCAGATCTTTTAGTGCTCCAGAAGTGAATGCCAGTACCTTAAACTGAACTATGGAACAAATGCAAGTCAGCAGAGCCTCTACAGTTTTAGCTTAATGAAACAAATTTGAGACTCCTCAAATAAGCACAGGATGCTATTATAATTTTTTTTTCATTTCTTTACCTTAAAACCGTTTACATCCATCTGTCATCATTTTGCAGAGATAAAATCAGGATTAGCCATCTGAAATCCATTCTTGCTATACTATGTTTGGTTTACTTTTATGAATAATGTCAGTGATGAGCCACGTACATTAATAAATAATACGTGCATGCTTGTGTACAGTACACAGCATTATGAATAGCCATGCTTTTTTGAAATAGGAAGTTCAGAATGGGTGAGTGTGTCCCACTCAGATCGTGTGGTGCCTGAGAAGCAGAAAATTTTCTCACTGCTCTGCTGATTTGCCAATGTTTACATCAGGTGCAAGAAATACCTAAATGTTCTTAACAAGTGTTTCCAAGGGGGTAAGAATTATCAAAATATCAACGCTATTTCCTTATACTTTCATGACAAAGAAGTAGCACTGAAGGAGATCAGTCAAATTTGAACAGATCAGTGAAATCTGAACAGACTTTTAACAAGCCTCAAGCAAGGGTGTGAGCATAGAGATCAGTGCCTTCTCAAGGGAGATGATGACCTTTAAGATCACAGCTCAGTTTTCTTGCAGTATCCAGCATCCCAAAACATTTCATCAGAGTGTTCAAAGGTTCACACTGTGGGCAAGCTTGGGAGCTAGTAATAAGGTCTGCATAAACAAAGTTTCTTTCAGACACTAACATGTACCATATATTGCAAGGATCATACTACCCATAGCTGAACCACAGTCTTTTCAAAGAAAGTTCATAAGCAAAGGAGAACAAGTTATAAATTACTGTGAATGATTCTACAAGTGAATGTTTCTATATTCAGGAAAAACTACAAAGGATATTTTAAGGTGGGCAACATATTCAGTAAAATCAAAACATACTTAATAGATTCACCTTTGAAAAAACCAGTGCCTTAGAGCTGAAGAATTCAAATTTATTTGTGTAAAATCTGTGCGTACACTAATTTTGAACTTTGTTACAGAAAATAATTTGTCAAATGTTTTCTTGGTAAACTATGAAGTTCAGTTGTCTCAGAGTGTAATTACCACTTGCTATCACCCACTGAACACAGAATTCTTTGGGCTGTTAGTGGCTGGGAATGTCTGCTTTAAATAAAAGCTATACAGTTTTTTCTTAGTAATAGCATAAAAATTCCTACTTTTTAACCACCTGAGATACATACAAACCAGTCAGAGCAGAGAAATATACTTAGTCCTCCTGTGGTTACTTCATAATCACCCTATTGCAAAGGTGAAGCCTATAATGATCTGAATGGCTGGCTCAACCACAGGTCTTGAGTTTTATTCAAGGTGTTCAAACTCAATTATGTGTCAAAAAGGTGGGCGAGGCACAGGAAAGAAACACTGAAAATTAATCTTTTGGAAATGAAAAATCTACCCTTTTTTTTTTTATTTATTTTTTTAGAAAAAATAAAGCTAAGGCTTTAGATAGATAATGTCCTCTAAGTGGATGGGCTTTATTTTCCTCCCCTGCCCATATTTTCAATGTTATATGTTGTCCAGGCTCCTTACTATGAAAATTACTACCTACTTCTTTCATTAAGCTAAGCATTGTTGTAGGAGTAGCAACATCTTTCCAGCCTTTCATCCCATGCATCTATAGATCATGACCTACCCTAATTAGGATGTGGGGAAGGCTGTTCTCTGTGGAGCTCTTTTGCACTTGACTAGGTAATTGATGTATTAAGCTACTTTCTTCTAACATCACAAGAGGCTGAAGAATCTGAGGGTAACTGCAGCTCAGAAGATCTGGGATGTAATTTTTTTCAAATCGTGTGCCCTTTCTGCCTGGTTCAGAGCTCAATGGAAAGCTAAAAGTTACTTTTATATTTGGAGGAGCACCTCTGTCAGTGTAAGTTAAAGATCCTTGCAGAGAGGGAAGCAAACAAACGAAAGGATTTTGTTGGAGACGGTATGTAAAAGATGAAGGAAATGCAATGTCCAAACCATATTTTTTCCTAAAGCCAGGTTTAGCAATTACAAGTTCTTTCTTCTGATTAAATGGGTACTTAATGTGGAAAGGAAAAGAGCAACTGCATGCAGAAGGCATAGCCTTTTCTTGCTTGATTCTTGCTTGATCAACAACAGCTATAATAATAATTTCTTTAGCCCTTTGCATCCCCAGTAATTCAAAACAAGGAATGTCTAGCACCTTGTAAGAAGGAAACGTAGTCAGTTCATGACAATAAACAGCTGATGCCTGCAGCTGACTTCAGTGAGCCTATTCATGTGATAACAGACCAGTAGTTTGCATAAGGGTTGTAGGACAGGCTCACTGACTCCCTATGAAAGCAGAAAGGAACCCCGTTCATTGTTAGGGTGGCTAGATATAGGAATGAGTACTGCTAATGAGTAGGAAGGAAGACTGGAGTCATACATTTTACAATAGTGCCCCAGATCATGGTGCTGAACGTGAGTACCACTGAAAAATATGTAACACATTGGTACAGCAGGCGAAAGAAATTCCTATTGCTGGTACTTATGTTGTACCTGTCGTGTGGATAAATACAGCAAAGAACTTCTGTTTTGCAAGGCTGCCAGTCTAGCAACTTTACTGAGTACTGAAATTCAAAGGAAAAAATAGCATTTTATGGCTTCATTTATCTTCTCCCTGTGCTATGAATTGCTGAAGAGTTACCTGGGGTTTCAGCTGCCCAGTTGCCATTGACTTCAATGACAAAAGCATGGCCAAACCCCTATGGCTCTATAAAAATCCTAATCATTTCTGCTTAGTTTACCGACAAAACCGAGTTGTTATTACTGTCGGCTCAGCATAGCCAATATAACTGTTAAAGAGCAAACTGAATAGCACTCTGCCTTGCGTATTATCAACAAAATTGTCAGCCAGATTTTGATTCCAGAGATTTTACTGCTAGCGATGACTAGTGTTGTGCACAGCTAAATGACCAGGCAGCTTAGTTTCTTCTGGATGAAGCCCCAAATACAAATCCCAGGGTTCTGCAGCGCTGTGCTGGCGTTGCTGCGAGCACTGTGCACCCAGACACCTTACAAGTTCACTAGTAGTTCATGTTGCAGATCAGTCAGAAAACACCATGAACATCACTTTTATCAGAGTCATTCTGACTCTGCTGTCAGTGTTACTTCCAGCAAGGATGTTAACAAGCATGGATTTCATATCAAAATATGTATATCTAATATTTATTAATGAAAAAAAATATTTTTTTGGTATGAAATGAATAGAAGCACTGTCCTTAGCAAAGCCATAGAGAGAGTCCTCAGCAACAAGAGGAACATACTCAGTTTGTGGGAAGTTTGGGCATGAGGATGGGCAGGGAGTCACTGTGATACCTCTCTAAGTTTTTTCTACTAGAATGGAGTAGCAGTTCTGTCTCATGACTAAAGGGTTATAAAGGAGATCCTTCCAGTCCTCATTAAGACTTTATGGCTTATTATAAGGGTCTTCTCCCCATATCTCATCCTTCTGATTCTTGGGCATCACAACTAAAACAATAACAGAGTTTCATTCACCAGCAGTGCTCTGTGGAAATAACAATAGGAGAACAACTTTCTTGCTGATACCTTACATGTTAAAACAAAATTAAAACCAAACCACTTTGAGGGAGTTTGTCTGAATGTGTAAGATCTCAAAGCATTTAGGTATATACACTTCAGAAAAGTACAATGAAAAAAAATGGTCTTGACCTAATTTTACCAACACAGCTTTCAATCTAGATCAAAAATAAAGAGCAATGGATTATATAGATAGTGAGTTTCCTTGTGTCATTTTAAAATTTGTGCTTCTTGTTCTTTCATATTTCTACTAGCTAGTGTGACAGAAATGTCTGGAACAGGAAGAGTACCTTAAAAATCAACCTTAAAGATCAGACTGCACTTTAAACCTGTGTCTGTCATGAGTCTTGTAATGTCTAACAAGGAGATACAGAGCTAGCAACACAGCTACAACATCTAAAAGAAATTAGAATTGTCACCTCAACATTTGTGTTTGCTTTTATGATGTTATATGTGTGTGTTAGTGCAGTGAGGGCAGAGAGGTTGTTTAAAACAAGTTACCCAGACACACAAAAAAAAGCCCTTCTTTTTTCTTCCTAAGATCTCATAATTATGAAAGAGGAAAAAATGACAAACAAGGGATTGATGGGGAATGAGAAAGGAAAGAGCTGTGTGCTCAAACACAGTGATTTGCACTGTTACGTGCACATCTTGTCAGTTATTTCCTTTTATTTTAATTAGAGTTTTTTTGTAAAATATTGTCGTCAGAGGAGATGCAAATCATGGGTGCAGTCAGAAGACAACAGAGAAGTCAAGAAAGGAAGACCAGGGCAAGCACAGTGCACTAAGAGACATTGCTGAAGTGGAAGGCAGGATGAAATTGCCTTTGAGAAAAGGCAGCAAGGTGAAGAAAGAGCAGCACATCCATTCTTCCCAGGCCTGATGGTGTTGTCAGCAGGGGGACTCACATCAAAAACCTCGAGAGAAGCACCACCCTCACACGAGCTAATTTTTCTGGAGTTCATGACAGTTTCCCTTCTTGGTTTTTTTTTTCCAGCCTTTCCTATGCCTAAAATGGACCCACTCCTACATATTCCATTCCTAGCTATTTTGGGGATGTGCAACAGCAGAGCTATGAAATCCACATGAGTGTCATGCAAAATTGTGCTCTCTGGATGTCACGCAAAGAAAGCTGTGTGCTCTTCCTTTTCACAGCTCATGCAATCAGGTTTTAAGACGGTCCCTGAGACAGCACCCAGTATATTTGTATATATTTAGGATGTATGCTGGGCTGCAATGAGTCTTATAAACGAGCATATTCTGAGGGAATTTCTTCCTGCCCTTCCATGGGCTCCAAGTGAATTGCAGCCTCTTGTTGCCTTTGCTTGTGACATTTCCCATCCTTCCAGAAACAATGTTTGTCCATATTTATTCCTTAGCTGCTAGCAATTCATATCACGTCTGTCCTTTTATACTAATTATATCAGCTTTCAACAAGGAAATCTGGCCTTCTGTTCCTTTCTCCTGTAAAAAATAAATAAATACGTAAATATATCTTGGAAAACGTTGTGCAAAGATGGACTTGCAGTTAACAGAGGATGGAATACTTGAAAATGTAGGTCTATAACAACGTAGCTTATCAAAATCTATTTCTTGAGCTAAAGCTTCAATTTAATGAGCATGTTAACATTTCAGCAGTCATTATACATTGAAAAAAGTTTCCAATAATTAAGGATAATTGGCAATGGAAATAAAAAGAACAGATGATAATGGCTCTGCAGCAGACTTCAGCAGCTTGCTCTTTCAGCACGTGCTGGATAAGATGGCAGAGGCAAAGGTTTTTAAGTGGCAATCCAGACTGGTCAACTGTGTCTTGATAGTTATTCACCTAAATTTTTATACCCTGTGCCTCTGTCTCCGTTTTTTGGTCACTTTGCAAGTTGTTGTTCTCTCTTGTCTTTTTTTTTTTTCCTGGGCTGCCCACAACATAATATTCCAGGGCTAATTACCAACCAAATTAAGTCTATATTTAATGATTATGAAGTGTCAGAATCTAAGCTTCTATTAGCATTCCCTTTAATGTCATCACACGTAAAACAAGTCACTTTCAACACCCTGACTAACCTGTACTGCCAGCTTTTATTAAGTTTTCAGATTAAATAGCTTTAATATATAATAATGTTGTTGAATATGTAGGGATTTTAATAGTCTACACAGCATTTTCCACAGCTTACTGACTTCTTTATGGTGGAGCAGGGGAAAAACAGGAGGACTCTTCATAACATTAGAGTAAATGCACTTTGGATCATGGCTGTGCCTACTAGCTCCACTGTGGTTAAACTCTTTCCACAATATTACCTTCCATTTTCATTAATTTAAATCTTGGCTGTTAAAAGAGTTTGTTGTAGCATGGAAAAGGAATACAAAAGGGACGAATTCAAGGACTACAATAACAGCCTTTACACTATTTGTTTTGAAACTAAGATATTCACTCACCCTTAAATCTCCCTTATGATGCTGCCTATGGCAAAATGATGCCTTTATTAAAAAAATAATAATAATAAAAGGGATGTTTCCTTTTTGCTTCTACCTCAGAAACTATGTATCTGGACTTGGTTGTCTATTCCATCCTGCTATCAATCAAAATGACTCAAGAAAAAAATCCCACAGTTAACACATGCATACAGAAGCAGTGAATGATGTAATGATTTGATCTGTTTATAACACCATAGCATGCCCAATCTAAAAATCAAAGAAGTATCTGCCTAATTTCTGTGGTAAAGATGGTAATTTGGCAATATCGCTGTGGTTTTGAGTGAGAAAGCTTCAAGTTACTTCTGCAGGTCATTACAAAGTAACAAGAGAGCTTTGCAATTGCAGGACATCGTTATGTGTCTGAATATACCACCCATGTTACAAAAGATTAATTTAGAAATTCTAGAAAGAGTTTTCCATTTTTTTAATTGAAAGTTGTTTTTTTAATTTGCATCCTTTTGGAAAGTCAGGAACTTCAGTTACCCTGAGACCCCTGCACAAAACTTAGGCACAGAAACCTGTATTTTCTGTTCAGAATTACATCATAGTCCTAAAGTCCAGCCTCATGAGGCCCAAGAGGGATAACAAATTCAATAGATCTCCATTTCCGAGTGAAAAGAATACTGGATTTCTCCATTTCTGAGTGAAGAGAATTCTGGATTTTCCTACCCAAGTGGTGCTTTAAGAAGGCCTTGAGAATTACTGGAGGAGTTCCAAACTGCTTGAAAGGCTTTAGGGAAACATCATAGTTTTAACTGCAGAGGAGCTTATTTTTTCTTTCATATTTCAAAGAGAAGTGCTCTCTGAAAATGAAGCCACCACTCAGCTCACAGATTATTGATAAAATTAAATGGCAAAATGTAAATTGCTCTTTATCTCTTTAGAAAATAATTACATTAAAAAATCCAAATTTCATGTGGAAATACTTACTGAAATAAGTAAAACTAACAGGAGCTGGTCCATAGTTTAGAATGAAGGCAAAGGTGTGTTTTTGTTAATCATTCCCATTTATAAATGATCAGTTCAATTAATCCCAAAAGGTTATGACTGAATTCTCATTTTCATTAAGCCCTCTTTATACCTCTTCACAAGTGCACAGAGGCTTTGAAATGCACATAATTGTAACTGATGCCAGAACAACATGAAGTAGCCTTAGTGCAGTTGAGAATAAGGCCCTTAATTTGGAATGTTTCAGATGTGTTAAACTAACTAGAAAATACTAGAATAATTTCAAGTGGTTTTATAAGTGTATCATTCAAAAGCATATTTCATTAAAAAAAAAAATCCTAAATGTGAAGTGATTAGTTTGCAGTATCCACTAATCTCTTCTGGTAATTTCTTTCAACATTTAAGAAGAATTTTTACTATATTGCATAAATTCTAATGTTCCTTCTATACATTTGCAACATTCAATGCAATGTCTCGGAAAGAGTTGGCATGGTTTATTATAAATAAAACAACTGCCTCGTCCCTTAGATAGAATCAGTTTAAATGTAGAAACTCAGCTTTCAGATTTCAACTATTAGAACAATTTAGAAATGGAGATGTGATTTAGATGGAGAGTAACTTTACTGGCACATCAAAAGACCTCTGAGAAATTTTAGTTTCATCTGTAATAAGAGGTCTAGACTGGTAGATAGTGCAGCAGGCTCAGAGACTAGATGCTCAGCCAGCTTGCAACAAAAGCAGAAACTGATCAAACACGGTCCATTTTACACTTTGCTGCCAAAAAAAAAGAAACAGTCTGACCTCTGCATCTTGTATACCATACCCCTTCATGTGGCAGTGCATAAGATGGCATGCTAGAGGTCCTCAAAAGGTCGCTTGCACTGGGATCACCACTGACAAATACTCTGAAAAACATCCCTAACACTACGAGATTCAATGAGAGTGAGCTTTGTCAAAGAGGTAGTGATTAAGATGTCACATGAAAGCAAATATACTGTTTTGGCTCACTAGTGCCAGCTTTTAAACTCTAACAATTAATCTTCTTTCCAGGAAAGTAAGAATCTTTATCACTGTCTCTCAAGTTGGACTGTGTATCTCCTAGATACCAAGTCTTGTGTCAACCAATGCATGATATTCATAAAAATATTTCAATCAAAATTTTTGCAGAGTTGCAAATAAGTATAGCTTCCTTCACAAAAACAAAGGCATGGGGTTTGCTCTGGGCCCTTCCTTTTTCATTTACTGTCACTTAAACATAGAACTGAGAACCCAGTTTTTCTACCACATAGCCCATGGTTCACTTTGACTGCCTGCCTCAGATGGAAGAAGAGTCTGTAACCCAGACTCTGAGATTTGAGAAGTTAAGCAACAGAGTTAGGACTGTAGACTTTAGGACCACAGACTTTACTAAACTGCTGGCCAGGGTGCTCTGGGAGACCATGAAGAGGACCACAGTTGCTTTGGATGCCTGCTGGGTTTAAAAAAATAGTAGTAATTATGAGCTCTCAGGAACAAAGCATCCCGTTATACAGAAAGATAAGACACTTTGGCAGGAGGCTCAGCAGGACATTCTGAAAGAACTAAACTGCACAGAGAGATGATACATGAGTGGAGTCAAGGACAGGCAGTGAAAGAGAAGTGCAACAACATTTCGTAGGTGTTTGGGGGTGAACACAGGAAAACCAAAGCTCAGCTGGACTGAGCCAAGTTGTTTTCATTACTGGCAGATGATAAAATAAAAGGTAACAGTTACAATTTAGGGCTTGGGATCTTCAGACTGACATTAGGAAAAACTTCATTGTAAAGTTAAGGCAGTAGAGAAACAGATTGCCCATAGATGTCCTTCCAATACTTCACTAGACAAATCAACATCTGATACAATCTAGTACTGAATGTAGTCCTGATTCAAGTGGGAGGCACAGTGCCTGTATGACTGTTCAATGTCCTTCCAGATAGTATTTCTATGGTTCTGAAAATGTGTATGTATAAAAACCTTTCTAAAGACTGTCTCAGAACCAAAATTAATCACAATAACACTAACAGAATGATGGTGTACAATCTCTGTTTGATCTTTGCTGTGTGCAAGGTCATCTTCCTTTTCACTGATCACTCTTCCTTACATCCTTTCACTGTCTCTTCTTTTTTCCCATGACATCTAGTTCATCTCCTAGCTCTTACCTTTCACGCTTTTCAAAGCTCTGAGTATCCCTACCTATTTGTTCTCCGACTCTAATGAGTTGCTCTTTGACATTTCCACTCCATCAGTGATAGTAGCCCAAACTATTCACTTGGCAGTTTCTGCCACAGGAGTCTTAGCACTTTTACAAATAGAGTGCACTCCTTGAATTAGTGCATAAAGCCATTAACCTCTTATCTTTTAATTCCCACCTACAGGATTTGGAAACAGACAACAGATAATAGCCAGGTTAAAGGCCAGTGGGGACTGCTGATATCTAGTTTAGAAGTTTACAATGACATGGAACCATCAGGTTAAAAAAATGCCATCGGTAATCTTTATTATAAATATTATATTCTTGTTATGGCTTATGTCCTCATCTTCTGTCTCACTGTAAATTCACTACCTACATACATTTTGTCTTGTCTTGCAAGTTAGGCAGTACACTTCCCATAGTCTTGACACGGTACTTCACAAAAAAAGGTCCATATAATTTTTAATCTCATATAAACTGATGAGTAGAATAAGTGTCAGTGTCACTGTGTTTAAGAAAGTTATTTCATTTTAACAATGTTGTTTCAGAAATTCCAATAACTATGGACATAAGTTAAAAACAATTCTTATGATTCAACAAAGAAACTGTAATTTCCAGCTGCTTTTTATGGAAAACAATGCATTTTTATTTTGAGGTTCATTTATTTCATGACAAAGTCATCCATAGGATCCACAAGTTACCATATGCATAAAAGGGAAATCAGATAACACACAGTATAAACCAAAGTGAATATTAGTATAAAATCCAATTCAGTAAGCCTAAGTAAGATATTCACAGAGCATTGGACTTGTTATTTGAGGGCTGAACTGAGATTACATCAAAAGCATTACCAGTCATCGATGACGGGAAGAGGAAAAAGGACCCTCATACCTGTCAGTAAAAAAGTTATACGTTGGAGTGTGACTTGGCTGCCTACCAGAACATCAGCAGTTCAAGGAAACAGTACCCCAGGCAGCCAGAGAAAAATCTGTGCCGTAGAGGTCACAGTTCTTCCTGGATTTCTCTCTGCTCTGATGGAGATCTAAGTCACTTCATTCTTCCACATAAATCATTTTATTCCTCTTAAAGCATAAGTTCACCTATCTACAGAGTTTTTGCTTCCCAAACTTTCTGCTCCCTTCTGATTTGCCCGTATCTAGAAAAAGTGAGTGAAAATCCTTTTTGCCTCCTCTGAGGGAAATCCATGGTAACATATCTTCCTTTTGAATGTGGGAGTTCATTCCTAATAAAATGTAGATGCTATGTCGGGAGCTTTCATTATCAGCTTGCAAGGAAATTACAGTGCAGGTCTAAGCAACAGAACAACCATGTTTATCAGCTGCTAATGGCCTTTCCTCATGCCAGGAGAAAAGAAAAAAAGTAATTTCAGTAAACATAACCCCCCCACCACCATATGCAAATGCAATTGTTTTACAGCTAATTATTGTGAGAGGCAACAAGCTGTAGAAACAGGGAGCTAGGAAACTTTACATTTTCTTCCAGGTTCTCCTTTCTGTAAATTTGACCATTTTCTCATTCTTGTCTTTGTTTCCCCATTATATAATGTGAACAGTTACAGTGAGTGGAGATTAAAACAAAACCAGAACAAAACAAAACAACAACCACCAAACCAAACAACAATTCCTAAGGACAAAAAAAAAAAAAAAGAATACATATTCCTTTCATATTTGTGAGTTTCAGAATGGGCTTGTGAAACATCTGCAAGTATTTGTTGGGTTTTCCAAAGGAGTAAATACTGTTCTCATTTGGTTACACATGAAATGCAAGAAGCAGCAGATACACAATACTCCCTGCTTCATTAATAAAAGGAGTCATTATCTTCCTATATATATATATTATATATATTTTTTTATATGTATATATATATAATATATACAACAGTATTTTACAGTCAGGTGAATCACATGATATTTTCTATTTTCCTTTTTACCCAGACGTTAGCAAAGAGAATCCCACATGACTGCAAAAGCAGTTGAAAACCGAGGTGTGAAGCCTGTGTGCTCAAAGCAGTTGCTGTAATTGCCTCAGACACCTTGTAAAATTGCAATTAAAAGAACAAGAAAGTTGCAGAGCTGAAGAATGTCACCCATTTCTATAGCTTTTGTCATTCATCAGCTCCTCAACTGAGTTTTGGGCAGAAGGTGTAGTTCAGCAAGTTTCTCTGTGGCATATCTCTGATCCAAAGGAGTGGTTTAGTTTTGTTGTGGGTTTTGTTTTTGGTTTTGGGGGGGTTTTTTTGTTTGGGTTTTTTTTGTTGGTTTTTGTTTGGTTGGTTGGGTTTTTTTCCCAGCATGCTGCTTCTCTAGACGTCATTGAAGAAAAAGCCAGAAGCAGACAACAGTGATGGTAGCAGTTCTTTGACTGCCAAGTCACAGGAGTTAAAAAAAATAGGGATTTCAGTGCTGATCCCAAGACCTCTGAAAAATTGTCTTCCACAATCAGTGTTCGAGATGCGTAATTTAAGCCTTCGTTATTTTATCACATAATGTGCATTCAAGTGCTTTCCCACATTCTCCTGTGTGAGTAGGGTATATCTGGTGGGAAGTCATGTTTACTATACTTAAAATACAATTAATTAGCTCATATATGTTTTATAAAATGTCACATATGGTTGCTTACACTACTCAGGTAGAAGACTGATTCTGTAAGTGTGTCAAGCCTTATCTCCTATACTTGTCCATCAGCATAAGATTATATATACTGGTTCAGTCCTAAGCTTCATAGCTTGGCATTGTGTTTCCAATGGTGGATATGAGACTATTTCTAGAGAAAACCAGAACCAAGTCAAGTGTATTGACATTTCACCTTAGCACAGATACTTTCAGCTCAGAAAAGATACTTTCAGCTCAGAAACTGAGTTGGCATGGGATGGCATCACTCATGATATGATTGCCTTTGTTGCTTTTCAGACCACGCTGAAAAGTTTGAGAATCCCCATGAATAAGAATACAGTGACAGTTTGTGAAAAGTACACACTGATAATGATGAGAAATAATTTGATTTTCTATCTTGCTAAGGTTGGACAGATTATGAAAGCATGGAGAAAAGGTCAGGCAAAGTAGGGGTTTACCTACATACATCCTATGCTGATCATTTGCCAATGAGTGTCATCAGTGTGTGGCTTTCTTGGATTGATAGTGGTGGAAGAGAAAGTTCAGAAAGTTCAGTATCGTAAACTTGTATCATTTCATGTAATGGATCTTCCTCCTTAAACTGTCACTGCATATCTTACAAGTCTTACCTACAGTCCATCATTTTAAGAAAAAAAAAAAAAAGAGTATGCGAGATGGGAGATGGATGGGGGGAATTGACTAGCTGTGGTTTCAATCACTTAATGACCTCAAGACCCACATTAACTTGCTAAGTGTTATTAAGACAGATGTCTGTAGCTGTGTAAATTCTCTGTGATGAAAAAGTATCTGAATAAGCAGGAAATCAGTCCTGAAATGTTGTAAAATCCTGCACTGTTAATATACCCTGAGGAGGATGTTACATCTGAGGTTTAGATGTACTTATATAAAGCTCCCTATCTTGGAGCTAATGAAGAGATGACAGTTTTGCTGCAGTGTCTGTGAAGTGTTTTAATGACTACAGATTAATCAGTTTCTAAAGCAGCATTCCCTAGTGGTTCCCCACCCCAAAAATCATCACCCAAAACAAGCAAATGAATGTCATTAATAATTAAAAAATAAAGGTATAAAACTACAAGGGAAAAACAAAAGAAAACCCCCAGCCCCTCACCTCTTCGTATCATGAAAGCTGGAAACATTTATAGTCACATTCTCCAGAAGAAAAAAAGCCAGAGATGACAGTGGATTTAGTGGAGCAGTCAGTTAATTGTTACGGTGAGGGTTTTAATTTTCTTCTCAATGTAAATCACAATTGAGGAAAGCAGCTGCCACCTCCGATATTTCCTGTGCAGTAAATTTAAATGGATTAATCACCCTGCTTGTTCTGAAGTTCTGAAGAATGATGGGCACTTGCCAATGGGCTGTGGAGTCCCTGGCTCATTGATTTTTAGCTGTCTAGGGGGAATTGGTGGGGCTATGGAATGATTTAAATAGAAATTAAAAAATAAATCATGCTCAAACATTATTTTCCCACCCATTTCCACACCCTATCATCAGAAACTGATTACAATATTTTCCTGGAGATTGAGTGGGTTTGCTAGCAGAATATCAGGAAAGGATAGTACTTGAACACAGCCAAATGAGGCTTGGAAAGTTGACTTTGCATAGGAACATTTGTACCCGTCCCGTAGAACTCCTTAAGTCAGCGGTTGGTACAAAATGCCTCCGTCAGTAGCCATTTTTCCAAATAACTTCAGTGAGTTTTTCTTCTGCCTGAAATGTGCAACCTCCAACTCTGATGTTCATGGAAGTTTGGCAACTTGCAGAGCCCCTGTGAACCATTCATGGACAACCGTCTTGTCACATGGTGCCTTTCTTTACAGTTGCTAATTCCCACTAAAACAGAGATGCTGAGGGGTGGGGCTGGGGTGTGGGAAGCCAGCTTTCAGTCTGCCCAGTGCTCATCTTACAGCTAAACAATGCCTGTAGCTGCAATGGGGTCTTGCACAGTTCTAAATGTGAGAGAAGATGGTACAAGAAACAATCTCTCACTTAAGAAACTGCTTAAGAGAAGCTCCTGATCCACAGAAAAGCAGCATGTAAGAAGCTGGGAACTTGAAAACCTTATGATTCATTTGTAAGAAACCCTTTGCTGTTCTAAAGAGAGTGCATCATGCTTTTGTGCTTCTAGTCGTTTTTCATCCTCTTTAGAAAATGTCTTTGTGTTCCTCATATTCCTACTTCTAATCTATTTTCCTCTTTTTTTTTTTTCCAATTTAATTTTGCATTTCCCTGCCTTACAGTGTATTTCAGAATGATAACATACATTTGCCCATTCATTATTTTATCAAAAAATAACTGTTCTATCAAGACACATTTTCTGGTTTTTCCATGTGGTTACTAAAGTAAAGAGATTTTTTTTCCCCTGTTTTTTTTTCTGTGCCTGAGCTAAAATTAATCATACTGAAGGCCTAGAACCCATTCAAAAACAAATGCTGCCAAAACTCATCAGCCTTGCAGATCTGAAATGATGGGAGGATAAATAGCTGCTTTGGTGAGATTAGTTGTCTATTTGTATGAAAAAGAAAAAACATCATGTAAGGTTAGGTCATAAACGTATGGCTGAAATCTCTTCTGCTTTCATTTTTCTAACTGAAGCCTTGATTTAAGCAGCCTGTGAAATAGCGTGAAGTATAAGTAGATAGCTGCTTTGGCTGTACCAATTAGCTGCTTTTAAAGGTATTAATGTCTATGTAGGTATGATAGAGAACATCTTTTGCCTTAGGATCTCAATGTGCCTCATGTATATTCACTAATTAAGCTTCACAATAAGCTTGCAAGTTAAATAAAGAGTATGAAGCGATTTTTCCATGCACAAAGCCCTACCAGATTGGAAGACAGGAGCTGTTTCTAAATGTAAACCAATGTTTTTCAAACCTGCAAAGGCAATCCAACCTTTTAATGAATTTGAAATGGACATGAGCACCTTTATGAAATCTTAGGAATGTTGCCATGAAGAGAGTAATGACCTTAGGGTTCAGCTTCCTATCGATGTCCCAAGCAAAAAGCCCCTCCTTAGTAGGAACATCATTTTGCCAACATCATGCTCAGATGAGTCAGGGGTGATTCACAGGAAGGACAGCCAACGGCTGCATTTTCCTACCCCAGTTAGAAAATAGCTTCTTATTCAGGTTGGAAGTACAGCAAAAAAAAATATATGGCTGTTTGAACACAGAGTTGGTAATTTACAACAGGGATGGAAGGGTATAAACTACTTTGATTTCCTGCTGGGTTTCTCAGTACACAGCATAAAGCAAAGAGCAACAGGCTGTGTGCCAGTAGTGTATTATTTAATCCAGACAACATAAAGACTGGATGATCAAACTATGATGATGCTTCTAAGCAATAACAAAACCTCTTTTTTTTTTTTTTCCCCCCTCACAAATCCAATTTTAAAAAAAGTTGGAAAAATATCTTTTCTCTCAGTGATACATTTGGTCTGACCAACTCTTTTCTCCCAGAGGTGGACAAGAAATGACACTTTTTTTCTCAGAAGTCATTTTGAGGTGGGATATAAATGAGAAGAAATACAGGATTTGTCAGACAAAGGAATGGTGGGAGACTGAAGGACAAATAAAGGGTTGGAGAACACATAGAAAGGGGAATGTGATTTGTCTGTCTGCAAAGGTGACAGGTACAAAATACCCACATGGGCTTCCCTAGAGAAACCATGGGATTATTGGAACAGGTTAAAATAGTCTTGCAAAAGATTGAAATGACAGCAATACCAAAACAAATAAACAAAAAAACCCCAATCAAACACCTTTTCCTGGGGAACTCTCCAGAGAGTTAGGCTTCCTATATAATCAATGTAGTGAGTGAGTCTGGGTTATTCTGTACAGCTGGTTTGGAATGTGATTGTTTACCTGTCTTCCCGCTCAGGTGTCTGCCTGGACAAGTGTATGACACCCACCCAATGAATCATTGATAAGGTAAAAAAATACACACTAGTAATGTGAGCCTGAATTCTCTGGATGCAGGTAGCCACAGAATATCACCCTGGTTCTGTCAGCCAGGCTGGGTAGCTGGTGACTGCCTGCCACTTACTGCTGAGCCTGTCCTGGGAGTAAGGAGAGGGCTGAGCTCCAGGCAGCCTCTTTCACTTCTTTTCCTCCCAGATCTGTGAAGGAAGAGAAATCCTTCTAGACCTGAGGTAGAATGAACATCAACACACAAACAGCAACTAATCACTTAAGGGAAAGGCTGCCTGTGCTGAAGGGAGAGCTCAAGCCAGATATCCTGGGCTGTACTCTCTCATATACATGATGGAAATACATTTATGCTACTGTGTGTATATATACTCGTGATAATTCTAGGTGGGCAGTAACTACGTATATGGTAGTTTTTGTGAATTTATACAAGAACACTGGAGAGAGGAGCTGGAGGTGTGCAATTACATAGCTCAGTCGAATTTTATTTAGACAAAGATGGCAATGGGGAACGATATAAAAATCCACTGGTGGAGGAAGGGCAGGGATTTGGGAAAGCTACAGGCAATGTTATTAAAACAATATAACCTAAATTTTCTCTTGTTAAGTGGATTACAAAAGGATAAAAGACAGCTACTGTGGTTTGGTGAGGAAAAGATCAAAGGATGAAAACTAAAAAATGTAGGATGGAAAAACTGAAAATGTAGAATGAAAACTAAAGGAATTGAAAGGAGGGAAATGAAGGCTAAGGAATCTGTGCCTGCTCTCCTGATTTGTGCCTTTCCTTTCACAGTACAGCTGTAGAAACTTTAAAAGCTTTGAGGTCTCAGTATCAGGCCAGGTTTCCTTTCTCTCCTGTTTTCAGGGTTTGACAGGAAGAGGCCATTGTCCAGCCTCTGCTGAGACCCTCGGCAAGGTCTGGTGTACAGGACAGTAGGGTCTGCAGGGACAGGTCACATCCCAGCTCCTACTCACCTGCTTTCCTGAAGGACTGTCACCAGATGGTGATTACTGTTTCTGCCCACATTGGGTAGTCACCAGATGAGGCATCCAGGATCTTTGATGTCTCTCTCTTTTTTCTCTTTCTTTCATTGCTTTTGCAAATACTATGCTGGTGAGTGTGGCACTTCTACTTGCTTTCTTTCTAAGCTTCTTGTGTGACTAATACAGTTAGGAACCCTCTAACTCTTACTCTGTAGGCTCTTTGGTTCATTGAGTATCTTAAATTCTCTTGTTCTTCACGTAACACAATGTAGCTCTGATTTTGATACTCCCAGTGCTTCTGTTGTAGAAATAAATAATAATTACAGCAATTTGTCTCCAATAAATTACTCTTTTAAAAGTAAAATATGAGTTCATTTCAAAGAATTTCTTATTATACAAATATGGCACCTGTTTTCAGCTAAGAGCATGATCACAAATGCTGTGATTCAGGGAGCAGAGACTCAGGAAGTTAATAAAATGTGTTGATTGCTTTATGAAGAAGCTGCAAGCTTCTGAATCCTTAACGCTGTGCAATTAGTGAGTACCAGGGAAAACACACCCTCCTCGGGACATCAGCAGATCCATGAATTTCAATAAAGTAACAACTAAACCAATTAACAAGTGAACACCAAATCAATTATTGTGAAACAGACTAGAACAAAACAATGACAAATGCTAGTTTTAAAGCAAGAACAGGAAAAAACAGCAAATTAGCATTTCAAATGTAAGTAGTAACACTGTACAAGTATTAATACATATAAGAATGATGTATCTCCTACAAAGATCAGTGTGCACACATAAAACACAGCTAAAAACACAGAATTTAAAACAAACCCCACCACCAATCCTACCTATATACAGTAGAAGAGAACTGCACTTTGATCACCTTAGGTAATACAAAAGGTCTCAAACTTGTGCCTTAAACTAAAGAAATACTAATGAAAGGAATATAATTAGACAGAAAAAAATGTTTTCTTTATCTTGTAAGTCTTTTACTTTTAGATTTTCCTATCAGCAGCTCAAGTTACAAACAGAGGAAGCCAGATGTGAGAGTGTATGATGTGCTGATCATAATCCTTCCTCAAATGATAGCACCCAGAAGCTTGCTGGCTTTTTAATTGTTACCATGAGGGGCTTCACAGCAGTGTCCCATCTCTGCAGCCTCTGAGCATCCGAGGATATGATGTCACTAGGTCAGCACAGATAGAATCTTGCTCTCGAGAATGATGTCAGAGGACTCATTGTCCATGGCCAAGCTGCTGTGACTTCACAGAAAGTTCTCATAGATGCCTGGTAATTAGGGAGCTAATGGAGACATTCAGAGACTCACTGCTTTGTATCAGTTTGCTCCTGTTGATTACGTTTCAAAGGCTAGATGGCAGCATTGTCAACTCTCATGATTTTTATCATGTTTCCTGATATTTTATATTTTCCTTAAAATGTCAGAATACCAAGTTTCCCTGAAAATCGCAGTGTTTCTTTAAAGCTGTCTCTAGTGGTCTGCTGGCCAGAAACATGCCTGGAACTCAAAAAAGGGGATGGTAACACTGGGGAGATTGGAGTCTAAGGACAATTGATGCAGCCAACAGCTAATAGCATGATTTAAATAGCTAAATAAATCACTCACAACACTGAACAAAATGATAATGTGAACAAAAGAATGCTCCAGTTCTTCTCTCAGAAATAAGAGGTAAAGGTGCAGTGCAGTGCAGTGCAGACGGAGAAAAGCTTTTCCCTCTTTTTTCTCAGAATTAATGGTTATTTTTAGGATATAAACTAGAGACAGTCAATTTAGACTTCCAAAGAGCTTTATCAAGTTATCTTTTTTTATCCTTTCTCCACTTTGCCCTATTGTCATTTTATAGAAGATGCTCAAGTCAGAGATCATCTATTTTTATATCGCTGCCAAATGCCAGATACAACTCCAATGTGAAATAAATAAATAATCACAGTATTAATAATGTCAAGTGTTCATTAAAAACACTATCACAACAACCTTCCAGGAGTAAATTCTTTTTATACTTGTAATCAGTTATGAAATATTCATTTGATGTTGATCCTGTAACTGCAGTTAATTTCTCAGTAATTATATGCAGAAAGTTACTAAAATTACACAGTGCTTAAATACTTATGCTGCTACGAAACCCAGCCTTGGATTATGAGATAGCCACTACTTAATATATTTTAGCTTTCAGCTGAATATCTCATTTAGATCACATTACCTGTATTTTTCAATTTCTTTAAATGGCATTAACCTTTCTTATACCCACATTAAATTTCTTCAGTTATTTCAAATACATGAAAATGATTATGTGGTAAAATAATTCATGGTATAATTTATTGATATAAACTCTAAGTAGGAGTATTCAGCCTTGCTTAAATTGACTGCAGAAGAATAATTCTACTCAATCTTATAGTGGAATTCTAACTATATATTCTCTTTGGATGTGCTTTGGAATATTTTCAACCGTAGTGGATTTTTGCTACCTTTTCATATTCAATTTTCAACTTCAGATTGTGTATTTTGTCCTTTGCACGATGAGTTTAGGGTTTTTTTTCCTCAGTCTTCACCCTGTAGATTCCTAAAAACACAGGCGAGCAAGGTGTGGGTCCTGGTATAATTTAAAGCTATTGGGTATTCATTTCACAGAATTCCTTTCTCAGAGGTCCATGGGCTAAGCACGTGCAGGCACCGAGTTTTAGAAGCATTAATGTCAATGACCTCTCTTTAGGAAGAAATTAAACTGAGTAAACTTTTGGTTCTGCCCACTGTTTCTGTAATTTATTGCAAATATTTGCTCCAACTGCTATTATTTAAAAACATATGGTATATATTTTTTATATTGAATATGGAAAAACAAGGGATTTGACAGTTGACAAGTAATTTATGCTCACAAAAAATTTTTTCTTTGGGAAATTTAGTTTCCATTTTATAGAAATAAACACATAAACTGATACAATACTTAAATGTCGGTATATATATATATTTTTTTTAATCTGATACAATTTTGCCCACAGATTTAGATTTTCTGTTGGGTAAATTTAAATGGCAGATTTAATTTCAAGATGTTCTGAGCAAAAGCATAATGATTTGGGGTTTTTTTAATTAAGTTTACTATGCTGTTTTGAATCCCCCTGAGAAATCAATAATCTCTATCACCCTATGAATACATCACACTATGGATGCTGCTCTCATAGACCAAATTGTAACAGAATTAATACTTTCTTATAATGAAGTTTGAATTTTCCCCTGATGAAGTTTTTTGGCACATTGTGAAAGGTGCAGTACTCTGAAGAAATTAAAATGTTAGAACAATGCATAGATTTTAGTTGTAGATTGTCATAAGAAAGTAACAGTTTTCTTAATGCAGCTAAGATAAGGGGCAGTAAAAGTATTATAGTTACAGTCAAGTTGTCCAGTTCATTCATTAACTATCTCTTATAAAGATGGGTGAAAACTACAAATCATGTTCAATTACCTGGTTTAATGTAAGACTTAAAGAGAGAATCGTTTGGTTTGATTTTAACCTGCATAAAAGCAGATATGCAAGGTATTAGACTTTTCCCCCTCCAATACTTAATTACCTTTAGCTAGTTTAAAATATAAATATAGGTTATTGAAAATAAGAAAGTAAATACAAAACTGTGAAAATATATTTTAAAAAAATCTTTCAATTAAACCTAGGGTCTTCTGTGCCTAATTAACTGTTAGAAAGGAGACTTGAGCTTATTTGTTCAACCTATTTACTTAATTTTTCTTCAAAAGGGAAAAAAAGGTGTGGCTCAGTGAAATAAAAGTGTCCAGAACCAGATTCCTCTCCATCCTCAAATAACACCCTGGAAATCTTCCTAGAAAGGTCAGATTCATCTAAAATCCCACCTAATAATTTCCAGCCATGGCATGATAAAATGGTGCTGAGGTCACTCTGGACTCAGCTTCTGGAGGACACCCAGCCTGGCAAAGGCAGACCTGCTCTCAGTGCAGTCCTCTTGCCCTTCAGCGTGACAAGCACTGACCATGTGCATGTTGCAGTTGAAGATACATACTTCTACCTTAAATTGAGATGGATTTTAGAAATTTTCATCTGTTACCTCAAATAGCTCTCTGCTGAGCCAGCCACTAAATATCAGCCACCCAAACCCAAGTATGCACCGGGAAGCATCAGGGCCAGCTCCACTGCAGAGCTCAGGGCGCTGGGAGCTGGGAGTGGTAGCGCGGCTGGCAGGGCACTGCCCTCACCTACACAGGGTGCAGCTCCATGGTACCCACACAAGAAGAGCAGAGCAGGCCTGGTGACAGTTCCCAGGGCCACTCTCAGCCCAGACCACCAGGCAGGACCTGCGATGGGGCAGGTTGCCAGGTCACGTCAAGAGCCCAGGGTCAGGAGGGCACTTTGACAGAACAGACACATCTGCAGTGTTACTCAGGCAGTCACCAAGTACAAGATTCCCTTACCTTAAATGAAGCTTCTGAGCTAAAAAGGGGCAGGGAGTGAGGTGATCTCTCCTCTCAGCCCCACGAGGCAGCTGTTTCCACACAGCCCAGCTGCAGAGCACTGGTAGCTGACAGCAAGGCCTCGACAGTATCACTGCTATCGAAAAGCATTCCATTCAGCAGACGTCCTGTGATACTTGCTGACCTCTAATATCAGAATTAACAATTATAAAAAATCATCTCAGGAGCTGATCTACATGACAAGGAGTAATAACAATAGAATGTTTGCTGATGACAGTGGACATTCAGTTAAAATTGAATATATAAGGAAGAAACCATTACAACTTTAGCCAGCTCAGTACACCCACTATGCCTGTATAAAAGACTTCACCAGGCCTGCACAGAGCTTTCAGCCATAGCTGTAGGATATCATTTTGTGTGGTTCTACAGAAAAGTGTTCTTTTAGGGGCTGTCATTCAGCATCAAAACTGAAGGGGCTGATCTTTGAGGAAAAGTGAAATGCATCAGATATATTTAGCTTCCCTACACAATAGAAAGACCTATAGGAAAGACATATACTTTTCTTTCTTGGAGATGGACTGTAATGAGGCCCGTGTGTTGCTAAATTCAGGTAGTCCACTGCCCTGCCTGTCATTCTGATCACTCTCGAGACAAACACAAATATCAGTGAAAGTCTTGTAAGAAATGAAAGGGGAAAAAGAGTATGGAAACTGAGTATCAGCATCAACAGCCTAATAGTCAGGACATTAAAAGGTTTCAGGTTTTTATTATATACCCTAAAGCAGTGGAATTTTTAGCAGCACATAGAGATTGCTCAGGGGTCTCAGCTTCATTGCATGTGTCACTGAGGTACCCCAGGACAGAAAAATTCAGAGTATACTGCTGGGAACAACTTAGCTATGGAAGAAGCGAATGTTGTGACCTAACTCTTAGGGCTCCCTTAGAGTCTGGTTTCTTTGTGCCAGTGGCAACTTGCCTGAGTAAAAAGGGTGTAAAACCCGTGGGATTTGGTCTCATTCTCCTCTGTAGCTGTCATTTTCCAATCCAGCGTGAGTCATCACAATGTCTCTCAAAAACTATTGCACTTCATATACCCCCAGGAAATGCATATTAAGACTGTTATTTTTAACTATATTCTCAGGTCTCAGGAAGACATTGATTTAATTTTATGCTCTTTTCTTTCTCTCCCTCAATTTCTTCTGAGCTCAGCTTCTATTTTCCAACCATATTTTAAAATTCCAACTTGCTTGTTGAAAGATGAAGTGAGGACTTTGGACAGTGAAGCCTTTCTTCCTTTCTTCCTGCAACTTTCATTTAGAAGGAAAACAGAAATAGATTCTGAACTTGATAAAAATCATATTTTGATGGCTTTAAACACACAGGAGATTGCAAACAGACAAAGAACACTGGGGATGCAGAAACTGAGTAAAAAACTGCAAACCTAAATATACACCTCTTAATATCTCAAGTAGGTGACATCTCACCTTAAACTTGATTTTTCCTATTGGAATGAACATTATTGAAGCGAAATATGAGGTGGGTCCTTCCTTTATGCAGGTGTAGACTAAAGAAATTGTTGAGCTCTGTACAGAAGAGAAAATTCTCCTAAAAGTCCCCATGGACACCTAAATTCCTTCCATGCCTTTGATCCTCCATCTGTAGAGGGCTAGGAATTCTTGAATGCTTTTGAAGAGTGTTGAGTGTGAGTCAAATAATAAAAGTCATTGGGATTTAGTAGAGAACTTTAATCATCTGAAGATGGTCCCTGGTTTCTGAAGATCCGTGTGGAGAGCTAGAAGGAGCCTCTTTTTACTCACAAAGAGGAAAAGCTAAATTCCACCAATAGAAACAGCAATGAGCGTAGAGTGCGGCTCAGTGGTCTGCTGTAATATGCATCTTTGTGCTCCAGCTGTGCATTCTCTTTCTGTGAGCTTTGTGCCACTCGTTTAGTCTGTCCTTTTGAGATTTCATTGAAAACCCCACAAGTTAAGTGTCAGCCTCCCTGGAAAGTGAAATCAAAGCAGTCAATATGCTGGGGTGGAAGAGGAGTCTGAAAATACTTTTTTAAGCTCTTGAAATAACACTGAACTTGATTCGTATTTTTGGTAATAGCTTTTTCTTCATAGGAATGCCAAGGTGAGCTAGGAATAAGGGCTGTTAGAAGTTTACTTCCCCTTTGCTGACCATCTTTAATGAATGTTATTTTTATTGCATTAATACTTAGAAAATATTTCATGTCTAAGTTATTGGTACTGGTAAGTCAAGAAGTTTCTATTTTGGCAAGTATTTTGCAAATTTGATTTCATTCCACCTTAAAGCTGAAAAGGAAAAGAGGGGGTTTTAGATTCAATTCCTTTTTTATCTTGAAAAATACTGATTTATACAAAGTATTGTTATACAAAGTATTTTTTGACAAATATAAAGATTTTGTGACATTGTAAACTTTTTTGAGTAATATAGGTGCCAATCCAAACACAGATTGTTCATGCACAACAACTGCTTTTTACTTTTTTCATGATCTGCTGGAAGTATATTTGTAGCATTTTAAGATGGGCCAATTCAAACTAGAAATGGAAACAACCAGTTCCCCATCTCCATCCTATTTCTCCAAACGTCATGATTCAACATAGAGAACAGGTTAACATGGGGACATTCTGCTGAATTTTCTTCAATTAGCTCCACTCGATTTATTCGGCATGTTTGCTGATGCCTGTGCTGAGTGTCTGTACCCACAGATATCCCATCATAGTCTATAATAGTTCACCTGACTGGGAGAGTAAGGGAGTATACTGAAGCAAGAGCTAGGGTCCGTGTCTTCCTGTGCACCATCCTCCAGCTAGTGCTTTGAAACTAGTTGGGGGTTTTAAGGACTCAGTCTGTGCCAACTTAATGCAGTTCTCTGTGGACTAGAATCAGGGAACTACATTATGCAAGGGACTGCAGTAGGGGAGCAAAAGACACCTGGAAATGCAGACAGCTTGCAGAAGTACAGCTCAGTGCCTACAATCCTATCTGCCTTTGCAGAAGGCTATGTTGAGCCTTTCAAGGAATGGTGTTGCACTGTGTTATGTTATCAATATTTCTCATATGGAGGTGTAAATTATAGAAACACCTTGGCCAGGCACAATAGATTTAGCCAATCCTTTTCCAGGCCAATGTGCGTGGGGACGTAAATCTCCTAAAGGGAGACAAAAGCCTGATATTCCATCCTGTTCTTTGCTACCCTTCTTGTTCACAAAGCAGTGGAGCTTACCCCTAAATCTGTACCCACTTCCATGGGTACACAGAACAGATGCACACACAGAGCATTTTGGAAATCTTATTTCCAGGTGCTAAAAACCCCTGGTTGGATGTTCAGAAGTAACAGTGACTGCAGCTCATGCTAATGGCTTTTACACAGAACAGGTCAGTCCTGAAATTTAAAATGTCAAATTACTGTATCTGGTGTTAATTGTGAAGAGAATTTCTCAAATTTCTGCACATCAGCAAATATACACCTGTTATGTTCCAAAGCAAATGCTCAGCATATGATTACGATCCTTGAGGAATACTGCTGTGATTCACAGCTATTTCTGTTTACTTTTGCTTATATTTTCTGCTAAAAACATTAAGAAAATTTAAAACAAGCTGGCTGAAACTGGAAAGGGAACCTGTAGTCCTCCATCTCAGTTTTCTGAAATTGGTTTAACATAGCATGCAGGTTTAAATATGATGAGAAATGATGGCTTAATCTTTGAGTCATTTTGCCACGTGCAGTAAACCTGGGATTACCCACTGCAGAACTGAAGTCTGAGTTCTTTGGCAGGAGAAGGCATCTTGCTCCTCACTTTCTTCAGGATTAATAATATCACTCCAACGAGATTAGAGCCATTACTCTTCCTGACCTGATCCAAATGGTACAAATGGGATTTTAAAGACAGTGTCTACTGAAAGATCCAGCAGAATGATGAGGTGCACAGAATAGCTACCATGAGGAATCAGCAGTGATAGACTGTCAGTGTTATAAAGAAGATACCCTATTAGGTTTAGCTATTATCCCAGAAGATTATAGTCATAGATCCTGACCTTTAATTAAATGGACAGCACAAAGAGAGAGGAAGATAAACAAACTTGTGCAAAAAAAAGTGTCAACTTGTACTGACTTGGTAGCAAGTCTGTGAAGTGAGAAAGGGACAGTGACCAATGGGAGATTTTATGGATTGCTTTTTCTCTCATTTGGTGAAGTGGTAAAAAGTTGTGATGACGTAGAACAGGAAGTTACTAAAAGCACTGCTTTATTGACTAAACAGCAAAATAAACCTGTTTATTAGGAAAGGGAGAAAGGGAGGAAAGGAGAGGAGAGGCTTTCTATAAATTGGAGCAGCATATATTTTGAAGGTGTCTTTATTTTTACTCTGTAGAGAACTGATTCACTTGTTGCTGAATGCAGATGAACACCAGATAAGCTTTGGCATTCACTTGTCCCAGACATGATTCTGTTCAGCCTGCTCTAGGTAAACCTACTTTAGCAGAAGGATTGGACTAGATGATCCACAGAGGTCCCTTCCAACCCCTACCACTCTTAATCTGTGCTTCTGTGAATGCCACTTACCCTTGAGTCACATTATGGCAGGATAGCAATGCTCATCTTCTTACCTCACATTTTCTAAATACTGAAAAAGATACACAATGAGAAAAATTGTTGGTGACTTCTGAAAGTGACGTGAAGAAAAAATATTTGCCTATGTGCTTGGGATAAGTTGATTTCTTAAACTTTCATTATCCAAGGACACTCCCATAAAGTAATATGTCTCTGGATGTAGTGCTAAGATATTTGTGCTTATTCAGAGTGAACTATACTTTCCATCATGGTCTAAATAGAACCAAAATAATGTTCTGTTAAGATATTCTGATTAAGATATTTCAATATCTAGTTAGATTAGCAAAATATTTGCCTGAAATGTTCACTCTTCCAAGTGTTTCACTTTAGTGTGTGTCAAAAATACATATGCATATTCTCATTCACATGATGTCAAATGATATTGACAGGCAGTTTCAATTTTCCATGGTTAAAAAAAGATTATTAATAACTATTTTAAGAAGTGACAAAATTTCAAATTATGTTGCACAGAAATTTGAGTTTTGAAAATAACTGTTCTTAACACCTATAGACCCCTCCACACAGTTAAAGAAGGCTGCTAAGACAGGGGTGACACATCTGAAATATAAGAATTTACCCATGCAAACCCTTATTCATGTGAGTAATCACATTGGCCTTCATCAAAGTACTCACACAAGGAAAGCTTTGCAAGATCAAGATACTATCTCGCTGACTATCCTTAAAATCAAGGACATTCAAGAAATGAGGGACACAGAACAATGACTCCACAGTATTAAACATTAAATCAATGATCAAATATTAAATGGAGGATTACAGAAAATGACTAAGATGCATTGTTCTTAATTGTGTAAGTTATGGGCCCAATTGCTGGTTTCATTTGCAAAAGAGAAATAATTTACAAGGTTAATTGCAGTGTCACCTCACAGCCTCCAGTTCTTTTTCATGTTGTGCAAAGCAAGTGTGAGCAGATGGACAAGAAGAACATCTGGCAGAGAGAAGCAGGATCAATGCTGCTGACAGTTTTGACTGATTTCCTTTGGTGTGCACACAAAATAATTGGTGACAAAAAGGGCAGTCAGAAGTAAAGCTCCGAGCTGAAAGTGAATGTTTGCTGATGCTGTTAGGGAACAAACCAACTTCTGTAGCCTTCCCTGACAAAGTGTAGAAGACCTTAAATATCTTCCAAAGCTTGTGGTGATAATTGTTTTTTTGTACAATACGTGCCCTTAAAATGCGTGGCATCCTTGTGAAGTTTTCTGCATTCACATTTATTTTGCTCTCTAAAACTACCAGGCTCTAATTTAAGCTTTATTTGTTTGAAAGTGGTGCCTGTGAACCAACTGTAAGCTTCTTCCTTTTCATCCATCTATCACCCTGTCAAAATATGGTAGATCCTATGAACCACAGGTCTGCAAAAAGCATCCAAGGCTGCTAAAGCAAACTTGTAGGATGTACAACATTATAATGCAAGTTCTTCCAGTTATTTATCTTTACTTTTAAACTCTTCTTTTCACGTGGTTGTAAAATAGAGATTGTGGTTGTAAAATAGAGACTGATGTCATTTCAAAACCACTCTCCAATAACCTGGAGGGATTTTAGCAATGAGAAAGGGTCCCTGGTTTGCACAAAATAAAAAAAAGTAACACCTATCTTCAACAAATGCCAGAAGAAAGATCTGTGGAATTACAAACTAAGCAACCTCACCTCAGTTCTGGGAACATGTCCTCATGGAAACCATTTCCAGGCAAAAGAAAGAAAAAATGTTAGGTGGAAACTAATAGCACAGACTTCCTATGGAGAAATTATTTTTATTAGCTTATCTTTTGTCATAAAATAACTAGATCTAAGCACGAGGGGAAGGCAATGGGTACCATTTATCTTGCCTTTAACTACGCTTTCAACTTAGCAGGAAGATAGTGTTCAGAGTGGTGCACTCCACACCTTCTGGGGTGATTATAAAGATATTGCACAGGACAGATCCATGAGATGCTCCACTTGGAACGGGCCTCCAGGCAGGATATGAAACATTAACCACTTCCTTTTGATCCCAACAATTCAGTCAGTTTTCACCCATCCACTGTACCACTCATGTAGCCCATAGCATCCCAGCTTGGTTACAGGGATACTCTGACTTCTTTTTTCATACCTTGACACAGAATAATACATTGTGTTAATAATTTGTTTCTGATTTTGACTTATGTGAATAGATCATGTGGTGTAATCCATTTAGAGACTCATCTGCACTATGCTGGCTCTAGGTTATATTATCCAAGCCAGTATGAGTTAAAATCATAACAATTAAGACAGTCTTTGAGTATTTTTTTCTTTATACCTGAAATGCAGGAAATGTAAAACAGTGGAAAGAGCACACTGTTTAAGATAATGAATATCACAATCCCCTCAGAAAAATGTTACATTCTCTGAATATGAATAAGAAATAAAAAAAAAAAAAAAAGGCAGAAAATGCTGAAGAATAACATTAAGAAATATTAGGCAATGTTTAAGGCACATAAAAATAGACAGGCATATATGAAATATTTATGTACCTCTTCACAAATGTTCAGAAACTAAAAACTAAGGTTAATGAAAATCTCAGGATTAAAATGAAAATACAAGAGATTTCTCCAAAGTTTGGTGAAAGCAAGATGGCAAGTGCAACTCTGTAAATAGGAAAGTAAAAATTATTTATGACTAAGAGATAACCATGCCAGAAGAGACATGGTGCCTTATGTTAACAAAGCATTAAGTCACATCTGTGTAATGCATTGATGTTGAAGAGGGGCAAGTACAAAATTGGGGTTTTACACTAAGTCATAGAACATGATAACAGTGAGTGTGAAAAGTAAGAGACATTTGAAGAGATGTAAATATACGAAACATTATTTTGATGACTTTATGTGGACTGAGTTGATTTCATAACGCACCATGGTGCAGTGATAACATTTCTGACAACATCAAAGAATATTTCTTGAACCAGAAGAGACTTCAAGAATGTCTTGAGAATTGTTGAGATCACTATTCAAGATAAAGTTGCCAAAGGGAGGCTCTGTAATAGTGGCAACAATGCAGGGAAATGTTAATTCTTGTAGAAAAAGAAAGGAAAAAATATCATATAGTAAATGTCTGATTTTAAAAGAATGAACAAAATGTGGAAGAAAATCAAAAGACATGACCAAAAAGTAGAAGACCTGTATGGCACACAGAGAATGATCACTGCTGCCATAGAGGATCAGTGGTGTAAACCACAAATTAAATATGAATTAAGAAAAACACAGTAAAAACTAATGTGATCAAATTGAAGTATTGGAAAATGATACCAAGCACAGACATCCCTCACAATGAGCAAGTTGTATCAGGGAAAACTGGAAAGAAAAAACTTTGACAACTTAAAAGTATAATAAGGTGCATGAGACAAGGCTTTTACAGACAGCTTCCTCATCCCAACACACTTCAAAATACCACTGAAGCAGAAGTAGAAAGTATACAGCACTAGGTTGTGAAGCTTGTAAATTAGGATGCTATAAAAGGAAACCAAAGTCTTTGCAA
This sequence comes from Actenoides hombroni, assembly GCA_024336885.1. NCBI lineage: Eukaryota > Metazoa > Chordata > Aves > Coraciiformes > Alcedinidae > Actenoides > Actenoides hombroni. Next base: position 9,900,337 of record WUAM01000143.1, on the reverse strand, counting down.
GACTATTTAACATTTTTCATTGGTTTACACAGAAGGAGATTAAGAAGTTCTCACACTGATGATTTCTCTCTGTACTTACAATGATGAACTGTGCGAAATTGAATTGTGGATAGAAATGGTTTTACAACAAATTGCTAAACTTTATAACAAGAAATTGCCAAGTATTTTTAAGAAACTAATGTAAGATGAAAGCAAAGCCCTCTGTAGTATATAATCTGCTGTTTAACTTGGCTTTAGCATCAAGGCAATAAAAGTTAGTTTCTAAAAATAAGTTATATTTACAAAGGCTACCATAGCCACGGCAACAAATGAGTGAGGTCCCCACAGAGACAAAGCTGGGGTAGTCATGACTATGACATTACTAAGAGTCATAAAAGCATCAAAAGTGACTACAAAGCTCTGGGGATAGTAGTCAAGGCACGAGGACCCACATGGTCTCCTCAATCCTGCCCACGAAGGGAAAGGGTATGAGGACAATGTCACTACTAGAACAAGTTAATAATTGGCTGCAGGACTGGTGGTGGTGGCAGGGCTTGGGGTTCTGTGGCCATGTGACCCCACTTGCAGACCAGTGCCTGCTTGGGAGAGGTGGGTAGGAGCCTACAAAGAAGGGCGAAACTAGTCTTGCCAAGGGGGTGGCTGACCTTATTAGGAGGGTTTTAAACGAAGAACGATGGGGGAAGGAGACGGCAAGCACTAGGCCTGTGAGGCATTGCCGAGAAAAGGGCACAGGGTGTTGTGATGGGAAGGAACACAAAGTCAGAACCAGGGCTTGGGTGGGGTCGCCTCCAGCACCTGCACATAGTCAAGGAGGGGCCTACACAGTACCACTGTGCACACATCCCCTAAACATTTTCTCATTGACTGCTTTTAACCTCAACAATGGGACAAGACAGGCAGGAAAATGCCCACAGCCATTCAAACAACCACCAACCTCTCCAGACAGGCCAGAAGTGCCTGAAAAAAACTGAAAACAAATTCTTTGGATATCAGTGCCTTTGGGTGAAACCTCCAGTGACTGCAAGATTGCCTTGTTTATGAACCTGATTTCTAGTGAAAGCAAACCAAATGAAGAACTCTCTGTTGATAAGGCCATCACCTACATGGCACTAGTCAGTGGAACCAGGGCTAACATGCTTAATGAGCAATTGCCCTAAATCTAATGAATTGCACAGATTATAACCTCAGGTTTTCATGACCTAAAAGGCTAAATCCTTCTCTCTCCAGGTTTAGTTTTGATAAACACTATGGGGGTTTCTGTGGGTATTTTCACTTCAGCTTGTGATACCTGCCCAGGGCTACAGCAAGAAACAAGATAAAATCCCAAGGATACAGCAGTAACCAGCAGCACCAGCTTGTCAGGAGTGAAATCTGTTATAGAAAAACATAACTCTGGAAGAGATTTTGTGAAAGAGACACGTTTGCTTCATTAATTTTGGGGCTACTGCCAAGAATCTGTTCAGTGCAGAAAAATACTAGGAAGTAGGCTAGAGGATCTTTGGCACTATGTGGATGGGGGATTGACACCTTTGCTACTACATATACACCAGCCTTTTCATGTGTATCATCCTAACACAGATTGACCAGGATTTTTTTGTCTGCTTATTTGTGCTGTCATAATATAATGGGCTGTAGAAAAAAAAAAAAAAGAATAGGTGTCTTCATTTCATAGAGCATAATTATTGTCAGATTACAAATGATGTTGTAGCCTGCTGATTTTTAATCTTACTTCACAGGGACTGTGTCATTCTTCCCTGGTTTGTCCAAGTCAGTAAGTATTCTTACTAAACTGTCTAGAATTTTGCAACAATTAAATCAGGATGCCAAATGTTACACACACATATTAAGTGACTGGATCCTTCCAGCAAATACAAGAGCAGTTGAAGATTCATTGCTGTAGGTATCATTGTGCTGAACAAGCGAGTAGAGAATAATTACATAGCATATCAATAGGCTGTGTTCTAGGAAAAAAAAAAAAAATGTTTACAAAAAAATAGAATTCAACTTTCCAGTAGAGGCCATTTTAAAGGAAGAGGCCATTTTATTGAAGCAGCCAGTAGCACAGACCCAATACTCTCATTTATGAAATAAAAGCCTAAAAGGTGGTAAGGACTTGTTTATTGTTTATAAAATGTGCTCACTTACCCAATTGAGAACAGGAAATTTAGATACTTTATACTTTGACATATCAGGATAAAAGTAATTTGCCAGTGGGAATCCACAAACATTTCTTGCAGAGGTCTGGCAGCACAACAATTACAGTGACAGGTAATACGGTATTCTGGAGCCTTCTTGGGGAAAGAATTTCCACTCAGTGTCAAATGGACACTTGTCAAGCCAAGATGAATGTACATACTTAAAAGAATGTCGTCCATCTAGCTTGACATCTTCTGTAGGCTGAACAAATTCAATATGCTTCAGATATGATAGTTCAAGTAAATGTGTGAAGCACCATATGGAAGAAGTGAACACCTGCTGCAAGGTGTCACCTAGCAATATTGCATGTGTCTGATGGAAGATTGCTGACATAATTCATAGAAGGGACAGAGTTTGTCCCCTACAGATGAAGAAATGATGGTAATGTGGCTCACAGGGGACTTGAAAAAAGACGAGATCCAAAATCTGTCACTTTTAATAATGCACCTCAACAACTGCAGTTGCCATCTTCTGCAAGGTGCTTTTTTTTAACCACTATCAGCTGCACAGTCTTCTTTTGCCCTCTGGTTTACAGAGTTAGTTTATGGGGATGAAGGACATAATTTTCCTATGGCATTGATCAGGCACTTCAGAAATTACATTAAGGACTTTGTTTCCTTGCTTATACGATCTCACCACATTCACATTTGTATGATAAAGAACTGTTATGATAGAGGATGTAGGTGGATGCCCTATTTTATGTATTGTTTAGGGAAGGTGCTGTGTTTCCAGAAAGTAGTAGGAAGACAAAAAGCTTTCTGCACAATATGATAACATTGACTAAATTGCAAATGTTATCACGTAAGAACATCAAAGTTATTGTAAATATACCTGGGGTCAAAGGAACATAGAGAGTATAGAGGTCTCTGGAGGGAAGTAGAAGGAAGGATAAATAATACTGCTCACCCAGGGTATCCTACTCTGAGGTGATGGCCAAAAAAGGAAAGTTGGCTGAGAAGCCAAAGATGTGCATCACATTGAGTGGATAATTACTACTACTGTCATTGTTATAGGGAAAAAGATTACTATTTGTTAAAATAAGTAGGAAAACAAGTTTTCCAGCATTGTTTTTTACACAATTACACATAGGGCAAAGCACAGTACAGCATTTAGACTAGTATCTGAACACTGTTTCCATGAAATGGTTTATGGGGAGGATTTTTCTTTCTTTTAGCTAAGCATATCAAGCTTGGTGAGAATTTATGAGTCCAAGTAAAGAAAAAAGCATAGACTGCAGGAAGATGACAAAGGCAAATGGTGCTCCCACTATTCATTGCAGGTTTTGTTCTTTATTTAGTTAGATTTACGTCATGAAAAAAAACATGCTCTACATAAAGCTCTAGGCTCTCCTACTTAATCTTTCAATGGTATTCTGCATGCAGCAGGATTAAAAAAACCAAACATTCAGCAAGAACAAATCAACTCAGGTTAGCCAACCAGAGAATAACATCAACATTTTCACTAACAGTAGTCACCTAAAGAATAGTGTTACCTCTCTCTGAAAAATCTTTATACACAAATAGCTTTGGCTGTGTTGCTGCACTATTCCTGAATAAAACCAAGTCATAGAGATCCAGAAGTACTGACAGAGCATATCCTGCCAGCAGCATGTATCCTGGTAGGGCACAGAGAAGCTCTTAGATAATCAGTGCTCTGATCGAGGACTAGAGAGACAATGACCAGCAACTATGATTAGTCAGCATAGATCCCCCTAGACAAGCACCCTGCATTGTCTTTTGTCTTCTATGCATGAATAACTTTAATCTGTAGTGATAAATTATGCATTGTAATAAGCTAATGTTTAAAAGGCTTTGGACAGCAGGGGCCAGATCTAAAAGCAAAGCTAATGTAGTTCTGCAGCAGTCAGATATCAGTGATACAAAGCTGACTCTCGTACTTCTAAGGGTGATCATCCTCAATTGGCAACGGAGTACCAACAATCTAACAACCCCCAAATCCTGTCATTTAAAACTGAGTGAATGATCAACAATTAGAGAGCTGTTTACAAGGAAACAGTTGGACCTTGCCCTACCATTTCCTCACTATTGCTACGTTGACCACTTCTACCTACTGTATTGTACGACCATTTTCTCTAATTTCTTTTTCTTGTTGAAAATCTCTAAATTAATTATTTCTCAGACTTTTTCATGCATGATTGTAAGTGTATTTGTATATATGCATACGTGTCTGTTAGAAGACATTACTGTGAGGTAACTACGCATGACTGCTTAATTCCAGGGAAATAACCTATGCATCATCTGGCAAGGCATAAGTGCACGTAGGTAATTATGAACCCCGAAGCTACATTAATTTAGTAAAGTTTTCATAAGTGTGTGGCTACATTAACAAGGAAACTATTTCTTCCCCCTCTGTCTTGCTTTTCTTTTGCAATTGTATCCCTTCTGTATCTACATAATGAGGAAGGTCCATTTATACAAAGAAACCGTGCAATGAGTCATCAAAATAGAGTAATTTTATAAAGAAAAGGTTGTTCTGTAATAATTTGTTGCAAAGCTGGAAATAATTGGAAGCAATGTTCTAAACACTTTCCATAAATAGGGCATTCTGGGTAAAGGAATTACTGCTATTTTGGAAGTTAATCTAATTTTTGTCTGCACATTGTCATTTATGTGAATAGGTCTTGTCAGCTTGATTTGTTACAATGCCTGAATTGCTTGCTTAATCCCCAAAATATAAATAAAACATTTAATTGCTTTAACTGGGAATGTTAACCTTTTCAGTACTGCTGAGTGTGCATCTCAGGAACAAGTTGTATTATTGTCTTTATGCGTTTCAAAATATGATCTCAATAAGGTTGCTGGAAAAATAAGAAAAAGAGCTATTTCAAGAATGGCTCATTAAGAATCCTAGGGTGTGGGGGACAATAATGCATAGAGATCGAGTCCCCTTCAGAACAAGCTCATCCATGAGACATACAGAGATCATGTGATTTTTGCCAGTCAGCTCCATTAGATACAGTGGTCCAATTGCAGAGGCCAAGCTTACAGACAGGGGAAAATTGTCATATAATCCTAGCCAATGAGCCTGGGAATTTTATACTAAGCTCTGTGTTTTGCGCTGTCCCTGAAACTAAAGCACAAAGAGGAATAATTCCGATTAATAGTACTTCCAATTGGAATGTTGTCCAGGTTGAAGCACTAAAGACTGAGATGGAATAAGTACTTCATGCAGCTTTTTGCCTGTAAACGAGAAGCACCCAGCATGCTAACCCTGCCCTCTGAAACAGAAAAACAGGAGGGATCTTCAGAGACCATTCTGCCTTCATGCTCAAGCAATTCTGAGAGCAGATAAATAAAAGATGGGGTGGAGCAACCATATTTTACACTGATACTCACAGTTGTTCAGCATCAGTAGAGATACTTTATTAGTACACTGGCAGCTGTTGCAGGAGAACTAGTAAATGAGAAGAAAAAAAACTCAGGAGAGTTATCAGTTGAACTACAGCTTAAGAAAACCTGCAGGCTCTCTAGACCTGTCAGTGAGAGATACTGCAGTGTGAGCACTGAACTTTAACTTCTCCGAGAAGTAAGAATGCTGGGTGCAGCCAGAATGTTAGTGAGATTTGAAATTTTGCTTTATGATGTCATAGTGAGCAAAATCTGTGATCTTATTTGATTATTTTATCTTAAAAGAATTCTTAAAAGGTTGGCAAAATTACGCCACTGCATCTACTGAATTGCTAAAGACTGCCCAAATATTTTTATTTATTTTTCCATTGTTTGCTTCTGGCTGTAGTGCTGGAGTAACTCCATAGGAAATCAGTGTTAGTTATGACTCAGGTAGTCCCATTTACACTCCACTTCATAGCACAAAGATTATTTTCTTGCAGCAATCTGTAGAAAAAACTAAATGGTTCTGATTGACTTTATTTCTCATTACATTTCTGTTGCTGAATGGCACAAACTGTAATTTAGAATCATTTTTATGCAAGATTTCTCTGCTAAAGCCATGTGAAAAAAAGCATTCTAGATGAATACTGTACACTAACTACTGTTTCATTGCTGGCTGGTAGTAACACTTCAGGAAAGACTGAGTTTAAGAACATTTGATAACATACGGCAGTGCAACTTAATTTTATCCACATTTTGTTTTGTAAGAGAAGAGGTTCAGGCTGTCTGTGTGCAGACTTGGCTTTCAGAAAGGACAAATATCTTTACTTTATCCATTTTACTTCTTTCTTGAATTACTTCCAAACCAGAGACCTTATTCTACAGGAGTTGGACTGCTGGAAAAATTTTGTGATTAGCTATTTTGTAGTATTTTTAGGCTAGCAAGTTGCACCACCAGTTAAGTTTTCATACATCTAGTGGGAATTACTTTCTCAAGTTCCAAGTGTTCTGCTTGAAGGTTGTACCTGTGTAAACAGAACAAAAAGATAAAATAACATATAGTTCATTTTATAATTTTATAGCATGCTTATGGCATGGATCTCAGTGATGTTGAACTATTGGCTAGCCAGATCACCTGAATATGAGCAAGCAGGGCAGAACATCGGGCAATGGCAGGTCCCGTTGACAGCCCAGTAACCATCAGCCAAGCAGGAGGGGGTGGGTGGCTCCCAGCTCAATGTAAGAAGAGCAGGCAGCAAGCCAGGAGCAACCTGGGACAGCACTGGCCATCACTTGCCCAAGGCATAGCTGAACTAGGCTAGGGGCTCAGGCCTCAGCTTCAGTGGGGCTCCTGGGTGCAGGGGTGGTGGTCCCAGGAGGAATGGTCAGAAAAAATAAGGACCAGTGGTGTGCTCAGAGGCCTGACCTGTGACTAAGCTGGTTGTTATTTCAGAAAAAATCATCTCTTTATTAGGAAAATATAATGAAGTGTTTCATTTTGCCACAGTTTGGCTGATTCCTCTGGTGCTTCCTCCTGCAGGCACACTGGCTGATGTGGAAGAAAAGCCTGGGAGAAGTTCAAAGTGAGGGGAATGGATTCATGTAGATTGCTCCTTCACCAAGCTGCTGATCTGCTGATCCATGTGAGTAAGGATTTCATCCCTCCTTTAAGTGAACATGTTGAGTTTTGCTTCATCATGTGTGTGTTTGCCTTCCCTTCATTATGGGATTACCTACATTAAAACTTGTTAATACTGGTTGAAAAATGGAAGAACTTCCCAAAATTAGCAAAATCCCAGACTGCGACCAGAGTAAATCAGGAGTTAAACATCCTTTTCCAAACTGAGCACACCCAATGGTTTAGATTTTAACAGTTTTTAATTTATTTTTTTTTTAATTAAATAAAATGCAATAGCAACTGCAGCTGTTATATGCTGAGGTCTTGAGGGGTCTCAATCTGGAAGATTTCTAGAGAGAATCAGGCACAAACTTCAGGCAGTGCCCACTAACACGTTTTCTTTTTTCCCTCTGAATACGATTCAGTGCTGCTGATGCCCTGATCTGCTTCAGGAGGAGGTCTCTCTACTGAAATTACTCTCTAGCGACACTGGATAGAGTAGCAGAGGGATCCTGTGTCACAGTGTCATGCTTCACTAAGTCAGCTTAAATTGATGGTATAGACACGGAAGGCAAATGCAGAGTTAAAGGTTGAAACTCATTAATTCACTTCATGTTGCTAAGTAAACAGTGTAAGAGTAGGATGGGGCCTGTGTGTCAGTAAGGATTTTCCCAGGTTATTAATGATTCATTGCTGTCATTATTAACCTGCAGTGTTAATATGTGAAAGTCATGAGCCCCTCATTTCCTTGCATTTACTTTGTGCTTGTCTTACCTGGCAAAACTGTAAGCAGCGTGGGAACCACCTCTCAGTCCTTGTCCACAAGCAGCCTTCGCACAGGCGTAGACACATCAGGTAGGAGTACAGTTTGCATATATGACTCTTTTCTTACAGAATTAAGATTGGTCTCAGCATTTTTATGCCCATTCAATGTTTTCAGCTTGTAGGTTTTAAGTCGTTCAGTTTAAACAACACAACTTCTGCATGTGTATTAATGTTTTCTATGTTCCATAAGGTATTTGGTGCACCGGGGACTTCTTCAATGCAGCTGCAAGGCAACTAACAATAATTATTATTAGGAATAAAGGCAATTGCTAAGCACTTTGTACATTTATAATACTGCATAAGAAGTAGAAACCCGTATTCCCTACTCCAGATGGCAATTTACCCCTAACCACAAAGAGTATTAGTCTTAACCATGCACATCCACAGGATCACTTTTACAGAGCTATTTTAATGCATGGTTCCTCTAGTATAGAACTGTAATGGAGGTTTACACCAAATAAAAAAATAATTCCTCCTAGAACTTTATGAGAGTTGACTGTTCCATTGGAGCCATTATGGTTTATCATGTATTTAAGGCCTTCTAAAATATGAATTATTGATAGACTCTGAGGAGCAATGTTTCTTTATAATTTATAAATATTTATCTGCTGAGTTTCAGAATGGGTATTATTGACCTCATACAGACCGTAATGGCTCCAAGTGGTCTATTATGCAACAGAGTAAGACACTTTTAAAATCCTACCTCCTATTTGATGTCCTGGAAGCATAATTAAGTGCTATTAAAATCCAGGGAAGGCGGTAACTTTGATTAGGAAGCAGTTATACTTGCAACCTATACTCAGAACCTGCTGGCACACTTTGACCTCACTGAACACACTCCTCCTTTTATTTGCTGTTGTGCTAATGTCTGTGACAGGAGGTGTCTGTGACATTGAAGGGCAAACTGTGATCAAAAAAGTAGTTAATGTAGCATGAGAGTGGCTTGAAATTTGAGGATGAATGTTGTGACATGCACTCTACATATTACACTAGGTCAGGAGCCTCTCTAGTCAGATGATTTACTTTGTGTGTGTGATTGGGACTGATGTTCTCTCTCTATGCTATGGAGTTAAATTATTTTTTTAAAAATGCAACTAGTAGTTCATATTCTAGAAACTCATCTCCTCTATAATTTGTCCCTACCCGTCCTAACAGGCATTTTTTTTCACTGTAAAATAATGTCATGTACTGGTTACAATATAAAATAAATATTAGGTACATTAGTTACCAGAGCTACGTAAGTGAAAAGAGGGTACAACTTTTATGACTTTCTTCTGACTTCTTACTGAGACTAGTACTATATAACATGAACAGATGTGCCATAATTAGCTCTTAATAATATCATCTACTTTAAGGAAAGCATTCAGATTAGAGATTATGCTTCCCACTCTGTGCTGTTATTCTTTATTTTGAGATTTTGGAGTAATTGTGCATTCATGATCAGAAGAAGACCAGATGCTTCATATTCCTTATTATTCCAAAATCCCAAGTAGGTATCGTTGACAATATAAAACAAGAAACACTTGTAGTACTATGCTTATTGAGATTTTAAAATCTGAAGTGTGACAAGCTAGTGTGTGTTTATGCAGTGCTTGAGGGAAGCAAACCTCTTCCCAGCCCCTGTCCTACTGAAAAGCCCAAAATATCTCTCCTTTTCAAGCAGTAAAAAGATACCCTAGAAGGCTCTTTTCAAGCAATTAAAGAATGTGAGACAAATTAAATTCTTTCAGATCTAATATGGAAAATATTCTTGAAGAACATTGTTTGAAGTAAAGCCTTCATTTCTGAGTCTTGTTTTGGGGGATGAGCTCAGCAGCTCTCAGCTGATTTGATTGGAACTCTAGGTACTTATACAGTTTGCCCATTCCTTTGACTTTTCAATTATGCAAGTTAGTTACAGAGGGAAGGAGTAGTTCTGAGACTGTAGAAGTCCAGGGGAAGAAATAGAAGAAAATATTTTTGAGATTTGTTTGTTTACTTATTTAAGTAGGACTGCAGAGGGCATCATGTATAGTAGAGAAATAGAATAATAAATGATAATAAATAAAATGAATAATAAATGTTACAAAACAATTGGCAGCACAAGAGTTAAAAAAAAATCATTTTGAGGGTGAATCAGAGCATCCAGAGTTCATGTCCTTGGTTTTAATTTCACAGAAAATAATGAAATGCACATGTACTGTAAAAATAAATAGCTTGCCTGTGGCAGCAAATACATTAGCCACTACTAATGGAACATAATTGTAAAAGGAAGGTGAAGTTAAATAAACAGCACTGTTACTTCTTGCATTCATTATCAGTAGTGTTTGAAATCAAATAAAATTAAAACAGAGAAACAGAATGTAATGGGAAAGAAGTTTGATTATTTTTACCTTTCATCAGAACACAGTAATGTTATTTTCTTGTCACGGTTTTACTTTCTTTAAGGTAGGCTCTTTATGTTCTGGGTTCCTAGCAGTATGTTTCTGTAAACATGGGCAGAGATGGCAAATGTTCAGAAGGTGTAAATCAATAGATACTTTTTAAAGTCAGTGATGGTGCAAAAAAAACTGGTATATTTTGCTAGTTTGCATTCCTTTCATGCTATCAAGTGTCTGTATACATTGGATGTTTGAAGGATCCACTAAAATGACCTTACAGCTGCATTGGTAAGTAGTGCATATCAGCCAAAAACTTGCTGGGGAATAAGGTGTAATAATTTTTAACCAGATAGTTGAAATTAACCACGTAAAATGAGAGGGCAGAATTCATTGTACTAGGTTTTGCCAACTTTCCATCATTTCTGTTTTGGAGAGAAAGTAATTAGCTGAATGAATGTGCACAAAGCCTCTAATTCTGACATAGCTGTGTGCAGTTGGAAACTATTTTATACTGTTTTTACCTGTTTGTCACTTATGGTTGATGCAATAATGACAGATATTCAGTTAGTCAATTATCTGTAGAGCATCATATAATTAATAAAAATTGCGGTCTTCTACTCCCGATCAACTCTTTTATAGGTAACCAAAGAAGTATCACAGCTTTTATGCTGAACTTGATTATCAGTTTTAGTTTCAGGATAAAACTGGGTTTTTGAATGCATACAACCAGATATACAGCTCAATAATTTTTTTTAATGTAAGTATTTTTTACTTCTCCTAATTTAAAACTGTCAGTTTTTAATGTTGACAGTTATTTAGTCAAAAGATATCCCAGGAACTTTAACTAGGTACTTTCTTTTTTTTTTTTTTTCCTTTTCATGAGTGGTACATGCTCTGTTCATATTTCACAGGGAATTCATTTCAAGTTGGAACTTGGGGGAACATTTTGCCATTTATGGTCTTACTTTTTCATTTCTTAGTTCTCTCTCTCTCTCTCGTTTGTTCTTCACACTGACAGGCAGAATAAACTGGAATTCTCAGACTGACAGCTCCCGTATTTATTTATTTCAGCTGAAATTTTATATCACTGGAGAACCTTCATCACTATAATCTACTTTTCTGCAGTTTGACTGCACCTGCTTCCTTCAGTTCATATTATAGGGTCTGTTTATTTGTTTAAGCTTTTATCTGGTGGGTGGGCCAAAGTTTTGGGTTTGTTGACTCAAATTAGACTGTGCAGAAGGACTATATTAAAACAAAAAAAAAGCATCAAGGAACTCTTAAAGGTCTGTAGACCCTAAATAAATTGAGAACAGAGGACACAAATATAATATTAATACAAATGCATCATCAAACAGTCCTCTTTAAAAAAAAAACACACAAATTTACCCCATGTTTCTTTTTTTTTTTTTTTGTCAGAAGGACTACATGTTCTGTGTGTTCTCTAATGCTCCAGTTTGTTTTGTACAAGCTAATTTTAGCATAGGAACCAAGGCAAAGAAATCCTCATCTTAGCAACCTGCTAAGAGTAAGAACAGCTGAGTGAAACCAAGGCCAGGTTATGTGGGACAGCAGAGAGACCACACAGTGCTACTTTCTGCCAGCCAGACAGAAAGGCTACTTGTCTCCTCAGGCCTTTTGAAATACTAGCAGGACCAATATCGAACTCAGAGGAAAGAGTAAGACAAGCTTAACATCACTCTAGCTCTCTTTTCTTCCTCAAGGCTGTGAAGATTTTTCTTTTTTTTTTTTTTTTCAGAAGCAGGCAGTATAGAATCTCAGCTATTGTGTTTAGGAAATAAGAATCCATAATCCATAAGAGGATTTTTGGATGTAGCTGTCTAGAATCCTATTTTATTTATTTCTATAGTGCCCATCTTAATATCCTTTCTTCAGAAGTCAAAAGACAGTAACAAACACATAGCTGAACAAGTCCAAGTAGCATTCAGGGCACTTAATGCATAGACAGAAACAAAGCAAATGGAAGAAAAGGGAACAGCTAAAGAAAAAGAAAATTCCCCTGGTGAAGCTGAAAAGCTTTACACTGACATTCACTTTCTGGTAAGTTTTTCAACATTTTATTTGACTGCCATTAATTGGCAGATGTCATTTTGGCTGACATATTGAAGTCAGTGCATACAAAACTGTCCTAAGCAGCACTGAGATCATATCAGAACCTTTAAACTGACCAAAACATCACTGATTCCAATCAACAAAGAACATGCTTTATTTGGGCAGTAGGCAGAAATTTTCTGCCATTTTTTTGACAGTTGAAAGAATTTTCATATCAGAATACCATTTATCCATGTAAAATAGAGTTAAAAATTCAAGCAGTAAAGAAATTTTTCTTTAACCACACTAACTCTTCCAAACAGAAGTTCCCATCTCTTTTTGAAATTACACTTTGGTTAAAAGATACAGATAATTCAGAGACTCTTTCATTTGATTCTGTCTATAAAAAAAATGGAATAGTTCAAAATGCTATCACTAAAAAAAGCAGACATTGCATATAGTTCAGTCTGTCTTTGTATCTCCCTGGCTGTCATGCCAAGAAATCAATGTCATTAACCATAACAATAACACATAGCACTGTGTCTCTCTTATTTATCAAGAAATCTAAGAGCTTTGCAAAAAGTCCTGATAGCAGCTCTTGGTAATTGGAACATGCAGCATCAGCTTGTCTTTGTTATATCACTTCTTAATGCCACTCCACTGTACAGAGATATTTTCCCAGAAATCTCTAACCTTCACGGGCATTGTCTGATTTGAAACCTTAATGCAGTCTGGGGATTTTCAGAGTTACAGAGAATGCAAGGAAATGTTCTGATAAGTTTTCACTGTTGCTGTGGTTATCTCTAATTCTATCTCTGTATCAGTTCTTACAGAAGAAAATTGAGTCTGATTTCCTACTCTTTCATTTCCCCTCATTTGCTCCTCATTTGGGAGGCATTTTCATTTCCTTTAGTTAGCCTGAATCAAAGCCAAACTTTATATCAAGCATCACAATATTTAGTTATCTTAAAAAAAAAATCCCTGTTTTTCATTATTCTATACTTCTGAGTTCTGGATGAGCAAAACAGTTTATATTTTGCACTCTCTAGAGGTAGCCTCTATAAGAAAGCTCTGGAAAAATTCTGTTTGCCTGAATTGCAATGACATTTTTCCTGATACCAAAAACCTTTACACTATAGAATTTTTTTAAAAAGCAACTCAACAAATCCTTCTATACATTTTGAGTGCTCATATGGGTCCAACAGAAAACAGAAAACTCTTTTATGGAACCCCTTTCTTACCTAGTTTAACTGAAAAAGTTCCCCTGTTTTTAATGCTGTTATACTATCTAACGCTGGTCAGGGATGTGCTCCTCTTACATTCCTGAGAACAATTAATAAATCAGAATTATAGAGCCAAGTTTTGATTCTTCAGGTCACTGAGTCACTTCTATGGAATGAGGTACTTCACACTAAGGTTAGTTATAGTGGTCTAAAATTATTTCACAGATTAATGAAATAATCCCAGTTTGATCACTCGAACTAGCATTTGGTAGACTCTGGTATAAACTGTTCTGTTTTCAATGTCTTTTAAATAAGTCAGGTCTCTGTCAATTGTTACTTATTCAAGTGTAAACCAGAAGCAACTCCATTAATGTCAGTGTAGTTACATCAGTTCATAGCTGTCACGACAGCAGATTGCTTTGTGGAAGTCACACAACCAGCAGAGTGCCACCTAGCATCAGGCTATGGATGTGATTTTTAAAGGGAGGTGAATTGTTACATGAAAAGTTTCATCCTTGTTTCAAAAGGTGACCCAATAGACCTTGTGAGTCAGAAGAAGTGAGAAAACACCAGTAATCTGACAAGAGAAGGGAAGATTAAATCATACTTCATACAAAGAAGAGAGAACATGTAGAGGCTGAGAGCAAAGGACTGTTTATGGCCACTACATGTGGGTAAGAAGTTTTTTAGCTCAGATATTTGTTCATGCAGCATGGTGCTCAAAAACACTGTGTTCCAAAGCCACCAGTGTCATTCCTAAGGCTAGCAGTGTGGCTGACATTATGATAAAGACACTATCACTAGGCTGCTTTTGTATTTTGAAGAGGTTCAACACATGCACACGACATACGCGCACACGTACACAGAACAACTGTGACCTCTTGGGACACATATAAAAGCCTGACAAGGAAATAACTTTTCCTTTGAGCAGTGGCTTGTAGTGAATATGCCTATGACACATCAAACAGCATTTCCTCGTCCAGCTGAGAAAGGATTAATTCAAATACTTGTATGTGCCAGAAGTTTAAAATCTTGTTCTTTAGATGAAACAAACATCATCCTTCACACAAAATCATATTCTTCAGAAGGCATGAAAAAGCCCACTGAGGCTAGTACATGCTAATCATCTCCAGCTTTGTTCTTCACTGAGCAATGAGGCAGAGAAAGCAGCAGAGAGAGGATGAAGAAGGGGCAAAGCAGAGTATGATGTACAGACAGGACCTCATTCTCCTCTGCGCTACAGTCACCTTCCGTGGCAGCCCCTCTGTGCACCAAGTGTCCATGTCTCTGAATGGCCTGCACTGTGGTTCTCCTCCTGATGCTGCAGGATAATTACTCTCTTCAGCTGCAATCACGTTCATCTATTTCTCTTATGCAGAAGCAGCAGCAGGACGTGTGGCCACTCCTATATTCCTTTGGACGGAGGGAGATGTGATACTAGAAGAGCTACTACCCAGGAGGCTTTCAGGCAGTGTGCTCTAACAAGCTGCTTTTCCCACAGATCTGTGTGTTTTGCAGGTCCTCGAGACATTTTGTTTATCTCCTTGTTCCCTCAAATCTCTCATGAGGCAAGCACACTTTGAAAACGCCTCAAGCTGAACCTCTCAGTCTTCCTTGGATACGCTTTCCTTGTTGAAAGTATATAATGTTTATTGCTAAAAAACAAAATGTGATGTTAGCATAAGGAAAGCAATATAAATCCATAAAACAATTGTGTCTCTTTTTCTCTGATTTACTGTGGAACTCCTACTGTGAACCTAAAGAGCTACAACTATTGCATAAATGTAAGGGAATTCGAAATTAAAGTTACAGTCAAATCAAATTTAATTTATCCTAAATTGTGAATTAAATAATTTACTGAAAAAATAATTTTAGATTGAATTGCCCTTTATTTCCTGTCCAAATAAACACAGACCTTAGCACTACAGGAACAAAGGGAATTCTTAAGAGAAAAAATATTATGTAGTTCTTGATAGTTCCAGTGAAGGTAGAGAGTGATTCCACTCTCTGTCTCTCTCACACTTCTTGATGCTCCTCAACCTCCTCACCTCCCAGAGCTCTGTTACTAAGTGATGGAGTTCCTCCCCCTGGGTGCACGTCCCACAGGTGTGCTCACTGCTGCCCTCCAGTCCTGGTGCAAGGCAGGGCATGCCCTGCAGCTTGCCACCTGAGCAGTGGCATGCTCCCACTGCAGAATGCTCTGTCTGGGCAGCTGCATCAGTCGTGGTGGGTGCAGAGCTTAGAGAGGCCATGGCTTTCTGCTGGGGGGATGCCATTGCTCCCTGTTGTGATTCAGATCATCTTAGCTGTAAAAATCACAGCATTTCATCAGCTGTGGAAACAAAATGCTGTCAGGAGTGAATGAAAGGACTCCAATCTCCTATTTCCCTAAAAAGAAAGAACAGAGGAAGATAGGTGAGGCTTGAGGATGCCTGCCAACATAGCCTGCATTCAGTTCTGCATTACATCCCCATTCACTGAGCTTGATTACATAAACATTGCTGCCCTGAGCCTATTTCAGTTCCAATGTATATAATCAGTTGTGAAATATGATGGGAGTCATTTCAGACTACACATGTATTCATTATGATGAACTGATACCAGAGGTCATCTATTTTCATGCCACTCAAAGTTGAGGCCATTATCACTATGTAGCTGCTCTGGGTTCAATACTGCCAGAGAGAGCCTGAAAAGCACTTTTCTTCTCAGCTAGCAGTGTTAAAAGAGGTGCTGTGAAAGGGTTTGAAGGCCAAGTCGTATATTTTAGGAAAGGTCTTCCTGGTTCATCCTCGTCTGTTGACTGAAGGAAGTTCTTTCTGATAGGGTATTAATATTAATATGCATCTTTCAGCTGTTTCTGCTTTTAATTAATTAACTCAAAGAGCAGCAAAGTCCAAAATCAATCCTAATGAAAGTTTTATAACTTAACCTTTCTCCAAGAGTAATCAAGGGGTTTTTTTACCTTTACAGCTGATTTTTATGCTCTTGTCCGAAATCTTCAATGCAGAGATAATGCAGATGGGCAAGTCCTACCCTTACCTACTTTGAGATGTGAAAAAATAATTTCTGAAGATGAGTTTGATCAGAACTCATCATCCTGTAGTTACAGGAGGACGTTCCTGTTCCCAGAGGAGCTTCCTTCACCTGGTAGTAGAATGAGTTCCAGACAGTGTGTCATGGTGAAGTAGGCTGTGTTACATTTTACCATATGATAAGGTACATAAACCAAGTACTTTGGAAGGAGATAAATGAACATTTCTCCTTCTCACTTCTACACATTACTATCACAGTCACAAACATGACACATTTACAGTTTCTAAAGCCTTTCTATGTAATACTTAATGGTGGATATTTGCTTAGAAAAATTCCTTGTCTTTTAAACCAAAAAACCCATTTATTTTCCCTCATGCTCAGTCTTAAATCAAGACTGTATTTGACTGTGACAGGTTCTGTCATTTAGCAAAGAAGTAACAAGACAAAAATCAGATGTAGATGATAAAAAAAATTCAGATTGGAAAAAATGGTTGGTTTGAATGGAAGGATGGTAATGCTTGGCAGATTTTACAAAGATCTGTGTGGCTTCTCTGCAATGTGAGCTTTCAGTCTGAAGACAGAGTATTTTCTGAAAGACAGCGTTTCCTTTCAGACATTATTTACTTTCATTTCTGTGAGATTTACTTGGAGCAGTTCCATGGCCTCCATTGCCCAAGAGGCCCTAATGGTGTCTTTGGGCCAAAAATCTTATAAACCTATAAATACAACCGGAAGACCTCCAAGAGTACCTAGTTATCTGTGAGTCATTACTCAACATCTAACTTGTCCATTCCTGCCCAACTCTTGCTGCCAGCTATTACTTAATCACATACACACACATATACACATGCATAAAGAGCATCTACTTAGCATGTTGATATGCCACAGGCTCCACAGCATAAATTCATGAGTTTCCTTCAGTATCAGCTTTACATATGATGCTAAGGGGAAATATTCAGGATGACTGTAAATCTTTTGTTACATTTTGTGCTTAGTCAACTTAGTCTAGTTTTGCTGTGAAGCCTGAGTCTTTAATTTCGCTGTGCCCAACTGGTTGCTGTTAATAACACAGAAGATTCTTCAATGACTGTACATTTTTATACCAACAACTAATACAAAGTAAGGCATTTGACTCAAGTAAGGCTTTCCATACATGCTGCTTAACCCAGACACCTTAAGGCTTTCCAAAGGAATAATCTGGTGCCAGTGGAGAATTAGTGAACATACTACTGTTTTGCTTAAAGATTGTAAGTTAGCTGTGATGTGGTAGAAGCATTTACCAACTTTCTTGATTACAAGACAGGCAAACTAAAATTCCTTCAACAGGCTGCTACATCTGTCATGCATCTATTGCTAGTTTAGACATTTGTGAAGATGATAAAAAACCTCTTTAATTTTCCTTTCTTATTTTAGACATTCTGAGATGCAGTTAATACTGCATCTGTTTATTTCGTTATGAACAATGAAATACAGACTGAACAGATAGCAGATCTGTGGAACTCTACACCAAAGGATGCTATGGATGCTAAAATTTGGTGTGGCTTCAAGAGGAAACTGGACAAACATATGCCAAAGAATCTACTGAGAATTATCAAATACTACCATACCTGACACAGGAAGATACCTAAACTGAGATTTTTGGAGACTGGGAATGAGGGCAGAGTATCACATAGGCTTAGCCTGGCTTTTCTCTGCCTTAGGTATTTGCTCTCAGGAACAGGATGATGGGCCAGAGTGACAGGACCCAGCTGGGCATTTCTCGTGTTCTTATGTACAGCAGCATCACCATCTTTCAAAAATGCTTAGCAAGGCCCTGAATTAAGGAATTTCTTCCAATACCATCTCCACTTCTGCTGCAGAGGTATGTAACTGTAGTAAGTCACTGAAGAAAGTATTCAGTTGTAATATATCCTTAGCATTCTTGCATTTGAAATATAGGAAAGGAAGGCACACCACACTCCTCCCAGAATCACCTTGTTTCTTTCATAATCTCTATATCCAGAAATTCTTAGAGACAAAAGCATCTCATTCATATTAGGGAGCCTTCTTGGAAGAGCAAATGGCCTGTTGGAGAGTGCATTATTCATTCATCAGGGGCCCACGGAAGGCTATCTCTCATCTTGCAGATAAAGCAGTCCCCACTGGCAGTTCTGGGTACACAAAGGTACACACATATTTTTGTGACAAAGAAATTCAGGCACAGAAGCCAGCATTCTGACAGAATATGATAGAAATATAATATCTGGGGCCTAACCTAATTAAAAAGAGGCATATTTGGTCTTGGAATTATTCCATGTGGCTCTCCAGAGAGAAAACTAGTTTATGAGATCTGACAGTTTCAAAACCCATATGTTTTCTTCCTCATTGATATGAATGATGGTGAAGGGAAGATATTCAGGTTTGATAACAGCCCTTTGATATGTGCTGATAAAAATAATGCAGACTAACCTAGACAGATGCATATTTCTTCCTTCTCAGTGGTGAGAAAAAACAGTTTCGCTACACAGCACAACATTTTGCCCCATGTGGGTCTTCACTGAATTTTCAATGATACGGCATAGAGAAAATCGTTCATTAACTTGTGGAAGTTGTTCCATGTGTCAGAAAGCTTAAAAAACAAGAAAAGGCAGAGGCAGGGTTAGACTATCACTGCACTGCAATGTATTTTCACATGAAGAGGTGATTTCTGGAAACACCAACATTTTACTGTCAACTAGAATCTCATCTTTATTAGGTTACTAAAGGCAAAGTGCAAACCACTTTCCTCCCATAGTGATGTTCCTGTTTTGAGCTTGTCTGGACTTTAAAAAAAAAGGTAGTGTCAAAGATCTGATTTGATGAAATGAGCAGTGGCCTCTATTACGTTAAAAGAGCAATCACAATGTGGTCTTTACACAGATCCTTCAGCACTAGAAAGGTTTACTGATGCTGGCAATGGAGGCATCCTTTGCTATTTACAGAAGGTTTCTAAAGCAGGCAATTCTTATCATGTTTGTTTACATGAAGAATACTTACCTAGAGCTATTCCCTGTCTCTTTGAACAAATATTTACGCTTGCAAGTAGCTTTACATGTGTGAATAGTCTCATGTGTGATTTCAGCTGGGCTATTGACATGCTTGCAAAATTAGAGCCAGCATTTGTAGGCTGTGAAAACTCTGTACCTCTTCTACCTATTTCTTAACTGGCTAAAACTCTACCTATGCACTCTAGTGTCTGAGCAAGCCCTAAGACTATCCAATATACATATATGTACATATATTTTTATCCTTTAAAACAGCCTAGAAAATACAGATTGAGTGTATTTGGTTTAGAGTATCTGGGTTTGCATTTTTTCTGTTGTGTAGCTGATTGCTTATTATTACAAATCACAGAAGGAAACCAATACTCAAATATGCAATTTAATGGTATTTATCATATGAAAGAAGACTCTTATTTTTTCATGTTGCCACATATTTAGAACAAGAAGACAATTTGTAGTGGCTGCATTGCCATTCCATGGAATAATGTTCTCTGCCTCTGCACATTCCTGAATCTGCCAACCATCAGATGGATTTTTGAAAAGAAGATAAAACAGGCACTGCCATTCCACAGCAAATTCAAACAAGACATGCATTGCTGAAATATTTGAAAAGGATCCATGAAAAATACTGCTAAGTATGTTAGGAGTCAAATATATTCAACAAATGATTTCAGCTTTCATTGAGCAGCTTGAGATCTGCCAGCCAGATGTAGAGAATGCATTTTCTCATCCAGAAAAAAGATTCCTTAAAACCAAAGGAAAAAACAAAAAAAACCCCAAAACAAACAGAAGAAAAGCAATTGTCTCGTATTCACATGCATATAGAATTTAAGTGTCAAATCAGTAAGTTCCATGTAATTTTAGTTTTTCTTTCTTTAACTGATGTTAGGAAATGCTATCCTGATTTTCTCACGTTTATAGCAACAACTGGATATGTACTGACATTTTAATGTCAGGTTATACACCTCATGGCCTTGGCAGTTTCATTAACTCTTTGAAGAATAAAAGGAAGGAATTCAAATCTCCCTCTGCTGGACTAGCAGAAAACAGCTACCTGGTTACTTCAGATGAACCTTCAGATTTCTCTGCATATTAAACTAGACACAGTAAGGTCCTACTTGTTAGTGAAAATTAATCATAATACCTTGATGAGTTAAATAGTTTTTAATAGTGATATACTAATCCAACATATGCTGTTACTGTGAAACTGTGTAAGTCTGTCAAAGTTTTGTTATGTTTGTTGATGACCAATTTACTAAATTGTTCCTGGGTGTGAAATTGCAGTGAAAGAACCTGACTGAGGTACACATGAGGCCTAATTTATATCAGATAATTATCTAGAGAATCATAGAATAACAGGTCTGGAAAAAGCCTCAGGAGGTCATTCATCCTGTCCCTTTGTCGTGAGGTAGAATCAGCTATGTCTGTGCCATTTCTGTCCTCAATTATCTCTGAGTCTTAGATCTTGTTAAAGCTCTGTAGTTTTCACACTCCTCCCTATCACTAAAGTATCTGGAGAATTATTTCTTTTCATTTGAGTGACTTCTAATAGAATCTTATTTTGTCCTCAGATATTTTGGTGTCTTTCTTTTTTTTTTATTTTTTTTCCCCCAAGATCACACCTTCCAAAGATAAAAGAATGCAGGGGAAAAAAAAAAATGTAGGATCATAAGAAAGTTATTATTTAAGATAAACTCCTACTCATTGCAGTGACTGCCCGTTATTGTATCAGGATTCTGCGAGCAGTAATTCTGTAGTCCTCTCATACACTGCCTTCATGATTTGTACACCTTGATCACATCCTCACCCTCCAGACTTAGGCTTCACAGAATTTTAGCTCTTCTTCATGGGTGTGTACTCCACCCCTTTACCCGTTTTATCTACATTTCACTGTGCATTCACTAACCCTATTACAGCTTTCTGGAAGTACAGGCACTGGAACAGCACACAGTACTCGGGATGGAGAAGATGCCTTCTCTCTCTCAGTAGTCTTCTTGATGCTGTCCAATGTTTGGTTGACTATTGTGGCTGCCACTGAACATTGACATGGTGGTTTTGGAGAACCACCATCAATGAGTCAATTAGGACTCCAAGTTGTCCTTCCTAAGATGTAACTGCCTGTAGATAAGGCAAGATTAATCCTTTAAACAATGTGTTTTCAGGGATGTATCATGCTTCTAGCTACTCAGACAAGGTCAGGGTAGTAGTAAAGCACAGTAGTTGTGTGCACCAATTCATTTTTCTGTATATTCCAAATTATTTTTGTAGAAAGAAGAGTTCTAGACCTCCAAAATGACTGAAAAATACTAAAAAAGTTGATATTTAAATAGCAGAATGTAAGAACGTATTATTAAAAAGAAGTAAAAGTCGATTAAGTTTTGTGCTCTTACTAAGAAAATGAGTCACGTAACAGCAAGCACTGAAGCTCAAGAAGAAAATTAAAATATCATATTTTGTTCATTCAGCTTCTTTGCTTTGAGATTCTATTTTTCATACAAATGGTGACTCAATACTACTGCTAATGCTCATGACAAGAGCCTGTGTTTTACTTCTTAATAGCTTTATGGTTTATTTTTTCAGAAGAATTAGAAGTCCCAACTATGTTTTGTCTTTGAAATGGGAAGGAGGCCAGGAAATCTAGCATTATTTGGCATATTTGGAGAGTACCTTGTATGATGTAGGTGGGGATAGTGCATCTGTTAGCCAGTGAATCATGCAATAGCATATTCCTTGGGTTTGATTTTGATGCTTATCACACCAAGATGTATCCAATGAATGTATCTGTAAGAAGAAAAGCTCACACTGTAATGTCATTTACTCAGTGACTGCATGGCAATGGAAGAGAAAGAGCATGGGATGCCTGTAGGCCTGGACCTACTTCCATGGCACAGAAGTGATATGCAGCTATTCAGGACATGTAAAAGTAGGTGATGAAACAAATGATATTCAAAGAGTATGAGCACTCTCAAAGGAATTCTCAGCTCTGTGAAAGTTGAGTGTCTCTAGAGGTCTGTGATTCTGTGAATATGGCCCAGCTAGTGAGATTCAGGCTAGGTATAAAATAACATTTTCAAGGAAATAATTTGAACAACTTATTAACAATGTTGTTGCCTTCTTTTTCAGCAGCAGTCTCTAATGACAGCTGGATAGCTTTCTAAAAGAAACACAAAGGTCAAAAAAGAAGTCAGGAATTGATAAAGAATTATTATTCTGTCACTGAAGGTCCCACTTTTATATGTCTTATCTGAACCTAGGAAAACAGAAAAAAAAGAAAGAAAAATGAAAAAAAAAAAAAGAAAAATAAAGAAAAAGTAAGACAAAAAAAAAAAAAAAAGAAAGCAAAGTTGATCTACATTTAACCAGATATTTTTGTGGGTTCCGTTTTGGAAACTGTTAGGCTTATAGATTATCTAAAATTAACCTCTTTTTAAAGAAAAATATCTTAACAATGGAAGCAAGTCGTGAAAGAATAAATATCCATTAAACAAGCTTTTGCAATAGAAATATTGCCTGTATTCTGCTAACTGGTTTTCAACAGCTCATCTCATCGCCCTGGGATATAGCTGTAGCTGGCAGAGGCTCATTCTGAACTTCAGTTCTATGTCAGAAAAATTCCAACAGCTGCTCCCAAAATACAACAATAGAAATGAGCACGCTAATGAATTACTAGCATGACAGTAGTAATTTATTTTTTTTTACCATCTCATCTACTATTTATTAAAAGCAGTATCTCACAAAAGGAAGAACTCATCTAGTGCTCAATTAACTGACTGGACAATCACTTAACTAATACCTACTCAGGAAAAAAACAAATCAGAAACCAAACCAAGATTATACAAATATATGTCAAGGGACTCCATTAATAAGATCTAGTTACATTCTTTATTGTCTGAATTCTAAATTTTCATTACTCAATTAGGAAATACAGGCTTTGACCTTGGAGCATCATTTGTCTTCTAACTGGAGTAGATACAAAGTGGCAGATCTACTTTGGATGTAAAGCTCTAGTTTGCAGGTTGATGCAAACTCACATTATTTGAGGATAAGCTTTGGGGCAGGAAAGCTGTGCTTTGTATTTTTATCTTATAAAGCATTTATGTATATACACTTTATGTTGTATATTGGAGCTAAATTTTGTTCAGAGGACTACTGCTGCTGCTTTTACGATGTCCTGGATCAGCAAGCAGTTAGAACCAAACCAGCATGGCAGATCTACAGGTGTTGGCTTCTCTGAAACAGGAGCAAAACAATGATAATTCCAGCCTGAGAACATTTAGCAGCTACTTTCTGTCTGGGCTGGGAGGTCATCATCATGAATGCCCCTTGTTGTCTTCCACAGCTACTAGTGGAAAGGTGGTTAAGAGCAGATGATTGAACTGTCTTTCAGCTGTGATGTTTTTCCTGCTCTAGCAGTATCCGAGTGCCTGCCACAGTCAGCATGTTTCTGTGTGACTGAAGGTGAGCCTTGTTGCCCTGAGAACCTGAGCTGTTTGTGTAGAAGTTGTCTAATACAGAATAGAGGCTTAACAGCTGGAACAGGAAGACAGTGGAGCCTCCATCTCTATCAGGCAAGTAGAGCTTATTTTGCACAGCTCCTCTTTTAATCCTCTGTAGATTGTGAATACCATTTGAGTTCAACTATGAATCACCCTCAGGCAGCAGCTACCTGTCTCCCTTGACTTTGTGTAGCATTCAGCCTCATATTTTTAGATGCTCTGGCTTGCATCTAAGCTATCTAACTCCAGTAAATGGAAGATAGATTCTCTCAACATATCCGAGGAGCACACAGCTTAGTGCCAGGGCTGGGACTGATGGCTAGCTATGTAGCCTGTCAGGTTGGCATTGCATTCATAGCAAACATTGTGCTTTTCAGATTTCACTTCCTTCCCCCCCACCCAAAAAAAAAAGGCAAAGAGCTGAAATTTTGCCTCAATTATACCTTTGCTGCAAATCATGAGAGATTATGAGGTTTACAGATTTTTAGGGGCTGAGATGAGAGCAATTATTTGTTTTGCTTTTTTTTTTCTGAGTAATACTTCTCAACTTGAGAAAACAGGGCATGTTCTAATCAGAAGCTGCGGGGAGAGGGTAAGGAGGTAAGAGATTTACCTGGCATTTTGTTAAGGACAGAGAATATCACAGGTTTGCCTTATTATTACTTTTCATAAGACTTTAATGTTGTTAAAAGAAACTACTAACAATATGCACACTGTGCTTCTCATAGACACATAGCAATAAAACCAGCAGGGAGCGGGGCTTTTTAAATTATTGTTCTTTCGTGAGACAGTTGGAGTGCAATGGAATTTAAGCTAAAATCCTTTACACGAGTAAATACCCCACCATATGTACATGCTGTTAAAAGAAACATGCTTTATTTTGCATCATGTGTACCCTTCAAATTTCTCAAAATAAAAGCCCTTCATTGCCAAACTTCGGGCTTTATCTGGCATGTTGTTGACTTGCATCCCCTGATGTTTCAACACATTTGTTAGATTGAAATGTTCTTCTGGCTGTTTGAGATTAGGGGTTTGGATTTGGCAGGAGGGGGTTTCAACACCAAGTGGCAGAAGCTTAAGCTACTGTCCTGTTAATGATGAAGATGCTGTTTCTAACTCTACAGAAATGCTTGTTTGTTAGTACGTTTGTTAGAAAGGGGCTTCCAGAATTAAGCAGCTGTCAGTTCAGTGGATGTGTTTGTTTGTTTTGTCTTTGGGTTTTGGGGGCAGGGAGGTGTGTCTGTTTGATTTTTGCTATTTTGTTATTTTGTTGTTGTTGGTTAGGCTTGGTTTGTTTTGGTTGTTTCTGCATTTTGGTTGTTTGGGTTTTTTTTCGTGTGTGTGGTTTTTTGTGGGGGTTGTTTGGGTTTTTTTCTTGTTGTTTTGTTTTGTTTTAATTAGAGCTTATTTCTTGATATTGCAAATTCCTGAACTACCATTGATGGAAGATTTCTAGTCATTTAGTT
>WUAM01000143.1:9856325-9869629 GCA_024336885.1 Actenoides hombroni | reverse complement strand
TCCTGAACACAGCTTCCATCTGCCACTGGGCCCAGTCTGGGACTTTCCCAGTGCCTGCTTCACAGCATCAGTGGTGACAGGGATGTAATTGCCATTGGGGGGGTTGGGTTCAATAGCAGGTTTGTATATATTTGTATATATTCCATTTTTATTATTACTATTTTCATCTTCATTAAAGATGTTTAAGTTATCTTTTGTAATTAATAAGTCTCTCTCACTTATTCCCTCTCTCTTCCCCTTTTGGAGGCAGAGGGGGGATGTTTAACAGAGAGCATTTGTTATCAGTCCCCTAAACCAGGAGATGACCAAAATTGATATCTGTGTAAATGTTTCCTAAAATTTAAGAGGAAATGAAGGAATTGTGCTGGATAGAATTCTTTTGTCCAACTACAGGAATAAATGTGGTCATTATTGCACTAAAAAGCATCTCAAATATTGCCCTGTATGGGGGAAGTGTTCAAGTAACATTTATGGATACAGACAGACATATACATAAACACACATATATAAATCCATATCCAAGTGTATACATATATATATGTAGTATGTACACACACACACTCAAAATCTGGTTTGGGAGAAAACATCTGTTACTGATTGTGGTTTGACTTGCTTCCACGAGGCATTAAGTTCCTTTATCATAACCATCTGTCATTTGTGCTGTGTACACTGAATTAATTACAGAATTTTAAACAGCTCATTTAAAACAAACCACAGACAAAATTACTATCTGGTGAGAGCACTTCATGAATAATATGTGTATTCCTACTGTGAGGACAGTAGCCACTGTTAAGGTTCAGTCATTCAACTCCTCTCTGAACTTTTAGGGATGTAATATTAAGCCCTGTAATATAAAGAAGCTCATGATGTTATGAGACAACCCCAAGTCCTTCAGAATTTCAGGACTACCCACAAATCAATGTAAAGGGAAAATAAATTTAATCCTTAAACTCCATTTCTTCATGCAACAGTTGGAGATCAAACCTTTGAGTGGTGCGGTGATGACAAATTAACTTTTGGCCTAAGTAGGAAAAATCCTCAGAGTCAACAGAAACATTCCATTTACGTTTGCTGAGGTAGAGCCCTGGATTTAGTTTAAACTTTCTTTTTCAGCACAGGTGCAGGGGGATTGCTCCCCCCCCTTTGTACGTTTTAGGATGATTTTAAATCTTTTTTCTTATCTCCACCAATACTAAAGAGGTGTATTGACCCCTCTACAACACTTTCTCATTCCAGTTTCACGCAGGACAAAAGGGGAGCAGATGGAAACACTGTGACCCTCCCTTCTACCTGGGGACATTCTTGACTAACCTGTGGAATAAATATTAGAAATGGTCAAGCTATTCTGTTAAGAAAGAAGGCATATCATTCTACATTAATTATTTCTGAGAGAGTGCACAGTGGAAATATTTGGATAAGTGCTTGCCAAGAGTCAGGGTTGAACAGTCTAACTCATTATACTAATTGTGTTCCTTATCCCTTTGTTTTTATAGTCTGTACCAATTATGGTGACATTAGTAAGATTAGATGTCCCCAGTTGTGCCAATTATGCAATGCTACAACCTGATTTTTGATACGAATATGGTTTCAGTTGAAGAATGTATCCAGTACCATTCCACTTCTCATGACACAACCTCCGACAGACTATAAACATGTGCTTGGGGTACTTTATGTCTTCATTTGCTATCTTATAAAAGCTCTCCACCTTCCCACAAATTGCTAAACAATTACTTTGCTTCTCATCTGCAATGTGCATTATAATTTAAACACTTTCAATCTGAATTTTGCTGAAGATCATGGGTTCCTTTGATCTTTGAGATAAAAAGAACATTCTCAGTAAGTATGCCTTTATTGGCATCTTTCCAGCTTTCTTTCCTTGTTCTCTATAACCAAACAACTGCATCCCAACATTTTAAAATACAGAGCTGTCACTATTTTAATTACTCGGTTCCATTTTCTTTTAATTATTGCACGTTTAAGCTGAAATTTCTCCATTTATAAAGATGATATAGGCTTGTATATATTTTAATTAGGCAAACTAAATTCATTCCGACTACATAAAGAAAATCAAACAAAAAGAGAGCTAAAGTAGGAAATAAGTGCATAGAAAAAGCTACTTTATGAGTACATTAAGAACTTTTAATTTAATCCTAGAAAGTTAGAAAATGTCATAATTCAAGATGCCTATTCAACAAATGATTCATAGAGTCTTTAACCCCACGGCCTTACAGTACTTTGCCACTGCGGGAAACACACGGCGTGAAGATACAGTCCTGCTTCAGCTGTAGAAAAGCCCTGGTGCTGTTTATTCACTGATGCAAGCATAATCTGGGGAAAAAATTAGTGTGACCATGTAGGTAAAAAATGTGTCATAAAGCGTACCACAAAAATCACAACCCTAATTTAAACACTGCCTTTTTTGAATGACTGCATAACCCTGAGAGCTGCCATTAACAGCTTCAGTCTGCTGTGTACTGTCCTTATGTAAGACTCCTCTTTTCCAGCCTGATAACAAATTCTGTCATATAAAGTTCTATATGGATTACTGGAATAGTGGGAACTCCTATAACCATTTAAACTATGGTTGCTGATGGAATGTAAGGATGTCATTGTCTGTGTAGGACATGATTTATCCAGATGTCAGAAATATTTGCTCAATAGAGAGGAATTCCACCGGCTTTTCTTATGCTCTTAAAATACCTTTATCAGCACATAGAGGCCAAGTTACCTTCTGGCTGGTCAGTCTGGGTCTTCAGGATCACTCAGCAGTGCCATGAAAGCCACATAGCTGCTCCACCTGATCCTTATGACTGGTCCACTGTGCCACCCTGTGCAGCCCCATGGGATTCATGGGTATGCCCACACCCAGGGATGGAACAGGCAGGAGTTTTCCTGGGCTGTCCACTCTTATCCTAGGAAGCAGGTTTGTGAGGTTTACAACATGTCATCACCTTTCAGTTTGAGTACATAGCCCTGGTTTATCTGCAAGGCAGGCTGGCTTTGATGCCATCAAAAGCTCCCCAGCACAAGCAGCACCCTTAGACCGTATCATTTTCCACGCTGCCTCTGCTGTCACAAAAGCTACAAGCTTTCTGCCCTTGAAAATTCTTCCATGAGACCTGCTAGAGAAGGTGTCACACATATACCCACAGCAGAGGCAAGATTATTTTTAGTCCCTCTCCTAGGGGTTTAGCTTTTGTGCGCTGCTTTCATCTGGAGCCTGTGGTCTGATAGTGCTCTTGAGCACTGTAACCACAAACACCAAGAGATCCAAATTTACCAGCCAACACTGGTCAAACACAGCCTATTGTGCCAGCCAGCAGCATACACAAATGGTACAGCCCCTATGCCAGCTACCACTGAGACTCACTGCAGACACTCTCCAGTCCCTGCTGTACCTGTCCAAGTCCAGACTTCTCTGCTAGTAGAGGCTCAACAGCCCAAATGCACTAAATTTTAACAAGTAACAGCCTAGACCTGCAATGGGGAATCCTCCCCCTCCCTCACTAGAAATACAAGTAGCAAATGGTCAGTTGAAAAGCTGGAAGAAAACTCCTTCCAGAGCCTACAGGCACTGCTGCCAAAACCCCAGCCCTATGCTACCAATGGTGATGCCAATCCTGTGCTAACCCTGCTGCTCGTACACGGAGCCAGGCAGAGTCCTGAGGTGGCACAGGCCTCGCTGGGTGGACACTGACTGCCACCAGAGAGCCAGGCAGAGTCCTGAGGTGGCACAGGCCTCGCTGGGTGGACACTGACTGCCATCAGAGAGCCAGGCAGAGTCCTGAGGTGGCACAGGCCTCGCTGGGTGGACACTGACTGCCATCAGAGAGCCAGGCAGGCTCGGGAAGGCTGAAATTTCCATCAATTTTAGCACCTAAGAGGCAGCAGAAATATCAACTAAACATTTTGTGAAATGCAGAACTCTGGTGAATATTACAGATGAAAGAGACTCCAGCTTGAAAGAGGGCACCCCCAAGGATGCTAAAACCCTGGCTGGCTGTCTCTCTGTGCTGTGCAAGGCTGAAAAGACCCTTCTTTCAGCCGAGGGCAGCCACAGTACGTGTGTGTGTGGAACAGAGTCAGCTATAAAAGCCAGTGGGAATGGAATCTTAACCATCAGGTCATTATCTGTCCACATAATTAATATAATCTGTATTAACTGTGTATGTATATCTACATAAAACCACCGTGTCAGTGGGTTGTAGTTACTGAAGAAATATTTACATTTTTAACTGAGAGATAAGTAGTGACGGTCTTCACCTAGAACTGATTTTATTTTTCATGTTCTATTTATTTATAATTCTGCTGAGAAATACACTGCATAATGACTTTACATTTTGCACTCAGTAAAATGTATTAGGAGGCTGCACACTGACATTTGAACATTTTTATACCACATGGCACACACAGAATAGACTAGGGAAATTAGTCTCAGATTTATAAACAAAACTTCTTACACAAGTGACTCATTTTAGTTGACTGTGGATGGTCCTTAATGGGAACACATATGTTTATGCTAAATAACCTATAATACCAACTGAGGTGGCACAATTCTCTTTGCCATTAGGAAGATTGATTTTGCCTTGGAGTGCCTCTACTCAACAGAAGTACCCTTCAGGTAAGTTGAAAAAGTTACCAGGCGTGTAGTGTAAATGAGCAGTGGAAATTCTAGAGATGGAGGAAAACTGTAGCATGTCATTAAAAAGCATTTTCTGTTCCCTAAGATGCTAAACATTCATCCATTAAAAAAATATAAAAAAATACTATGTGATAACAAAATGCTTCTTATAAATTACCTAACAATTAAGGCATGGAAGAAGAATTCTGAAGTTGAAGGGGAAAAAAACAAACAACGAAACAAACAACAAACTGCAAACCCCAGAAATACTGAAATTTAACTTTTTGAATCATAAAGAATAGAAAGTATTGAATGGCAGATACAGGCAACTGTAGGATAAGATTAATTCTGCTAAATTTCTAGCAAAATTCTGCTGTAAATCCCTGTGAGATCAGATTAAGTTTAGATTAAATATAGGGTAGCTGTCAATACAAAGAGTTTTGGAAGATTATTTTTGGTTAATAAAATGCCCAAATGAATTTGACAGCATCATTATTTTTGAGTCGTTTTCAAACATTGCAGTCTAGTTACAAACAAGACATTTAATAACCACGCAAGGCCAAAAGTGCTGAAGAAAACCAGAGGAAGGGAGGACAGGAAGAGAAAGGAATCAGGGATATTGTACTATTTGTTTTGATTTTACAGATTTAAATTATTAGCTTCTAGTTCTTGTGACCAGTTCCTCAGAATTAAAACTTCTATGTCCAATCTTGTCTCCTTGAGAGGTTTTTGTGAATGCAAAGAAGGATGAAGTGTAGATACCCAGAGGGATAGATATATATTTATACATGCATATAAAATGCATCTTTGCTGTATAAATGTATTCCATGGGGCTGAATTATGCATTTCAGTACGGAGTTATCAGCACTTTGATTCAGTAAACTCCAAGGATCTCTCTCTTAAAAGATATGTCTGAAGCTTTATATATTTATTTCTTTACTTTTACTCTTAAATGTATGCATAATTAAAATGCTAATTTTATCTCCCTACTCTGTTTAATTTAGGTCTATGAGATGCTGGGTGAGGAGAAGAGAGGAGCACTTGAAGAGGTAACAACCATGCTCAGGCATTAGGTAGTTCACACCAAACAGAGTATCCTCAACTCTTTCAGCAAACAGTCTGTTCTTTTAGCAGGGAACACTAGATTATTTTTTTTCTCTTCTCTAAATTTTTGAAATAGTTTTAACTCATGCCAAAACTAACTGGTATGATAATGAAATACAGGTTTGTTACATTCCAAGAGAGGAGTTGACTTCTTTGGGGACTTTTTTTAAAGTTTTCTTCAGACATACAAACCATGTATTTATCATTTTAAGTGTATACAACCCCAAAATTCCCTTTGCTCTTTGTTTTTCAGGTATTCACATTCATGGAATGTAAAGGGATTTGGAAAGGGGCTAAAGAATAGAAAATGATCTAACCACACAAATGTTCAACACAAAAATAAAGAACTAGTATCCCAGATCAGTTAAGTCAAAACTCTAATAATTGTAAAGTCTACCTGTTATCAGACAGACCTCAAAACTGAACCTAAGCCATGACAGTTTCCATAAACCATTTATCATATACTGAAGGGATGATTATCAGTTCAAACACAGACACTGAAACCACTAATTCTTTTGAAATGTGACAGGTAAGAGAAGAAAGGTCCTCTACGCAACCAGGAAGCAAATCATATCAGATATTGAAGCTCAGCTGTCAAACTTTGGAATAATAATAAATAATAACTAAAAAACTTTCATAATGTGTGAGTGTAGTCTTTGCGTAGTGGTGTAACATATCCCTTACGCTCATGCCTTTAAATTTTGACTGCTAGTTATCATAATGTCATTGGCACATCCATTTAGGACACAGACATACAGGACAAGGGCAACAGCTCCTAAGTCTGAAATGGGGACTGGTTTTTTTTTGTTTGTTTGATTTAATCTTTATATTTGCACTAAAGAGGAACAATCTTTTCCAGACATAGAGGTCTTCACACTATGCTGCTAGTTCTTCAGTTAAATCAGTGTGCCTTTGGACCAAAACCATACCTGCATACATACCATGTTTCATTTTTAAAAGGGCAAAGTAGTCAGGAAATTATCAATAATTTCCTGCACAATACCACTGCTCTTCTTTACACCTCTCTGCTGAAGCACATAGCAGAGCTCTGCCCTTTTGGAACTATTCAAAGAACTGTTCACAGAATTGAATCTGTACATGAACATAGCCATAGGAGTAGCTTTCTGATGGCTCCAGTGAGTGAATACTGTACAGCACATTTGTTACTATTTCTCATGGAGACTTTGCCTCTCATCTTCTAAAGTGATTACTCACATCTTTATACAGAACAAGTTATACAAGTTAGCAGGGCTTATTAGCTCTGAGCAATCACAGGCAACTATGCATTTATATATCTGCCAGCTCTGGAGATTAAACATCTTCTGCGAGCCTGGGGACCTCTGCACTGCAACCTGCTGTGAAGAGTAAATGCACCAATCTCTGCTACAGCCACGAGCTCTCATACACAGCCTGCAGAATTCAAAAGGCATAAGCACCTCAACCCTTCTAAGCTTATTTCCCCTGCCAACAAAAAGCAATTTAAAGAGCTCCATGATTAACAAACTCCAAAGACTCAGGTTAGCAAGTTACTGGTCCTCAAGTTACCTGCAGAACAGCCAGTATTTTGCAGCATATATTAGAAGTGCTGCTAATATTGAGATCTACACACAAGATGGTAATCTGCTAGACTGTTATAACATTCTCTCCCTGTAACATCATTTCACCGTGTACTGAGGAAATGTTTAATAAAAATGTGCAGATATCTACCATAAACTACAATCTACACTGATTGTGTCTAGAGGAAAATTCTGCCTTTAGTAATTATCCCATACATAAGTGTTAGTTCTAAAGCTCTACTTAGCATCAGAGAGGACCTTGGGTCCCCCCCACCATTTTTCTTCTATGTTCATAAAATATGTATCTAATATAAAATGCATTAGAAAAGTTGTATCTCCTGACTCTATATAGCTGACTTTTACTAAGTTAAAACTTTTTTACCCTTAGCTCTTTTGGTTCAGCTTTTGGAAGATAAGATGATGTACTTACTGTTATCATGGCTTAGTGTGAAAACCTTAGTCTGCAATTTCAGAGGCAGCTACTGAACATATCAATTAATATGCACATTTTATGTCTGTGTATTTCTGGGTGCTTCTAGTTGATTTATTCAGCCTGCACTCTGCATATCTGCAAGGAAATTATTTTTCAATGAAAAAAATGCACCCTGATCCTGTGAACAACTGCAATGCAAAGGATGTGGGTTAAACAAGGAGCTTGAATACGCTGTTGCCAGATGTGCAAGTGGTTTCAAACACAACTGCTGCACTTTCACTCCTTGTTAGAAAATGATCTTGGAACTCTGCACTAGTATCTCTTGAAGAAATGTAGCACCTTTCAGTCAGTGGATTGGGTTTTTTTCTATATCCATGGAGTAGGACTAGACATGCTGAAATATTCAACTGCTGCTGCCTGAGTAGTTTTACAAATACGTAACCGAGACACAAGAGCAGTAACTGCTTTTCTTCCTGAGAGCACTGCCTCTGAAGGATATCACTTGCAGGAATAACCTAAAGAGAATGGGAAATGGGTTCTGCTTCAACGACCAGCTCTAATTCAGCTTTCTAGAGCTATTGCTTTGATTCTGCACTGGGATGGCACCAGAGTGGTGAGCCCAAGTCTACTGCTAACAGTAGCCATTACCGTGGCAAGCTGGTATTCAGATTTGCTCAAAACCAGCATACTGACCTGGAGCTCTTGGTAGGCAATATGGACAAGGTGAATGCTAACGAGTAAAGACTGAAAACTAGATATTTCTCAGCAAAGCAGGTACCCACAAGACTTCATCTGCACTTCTTCCAAAACTAGAATGGAACAAATTAAGGGAGTTCCAAAACATTCATTCCAGAAATACAAGTCCAGTGTTCAAAGTGGCTATTCAACTGTTTTGTCAGAAGATAGAATAGAAAGACCTACGCATTAAAATTATCATCTTCGGTTTCAGCAGAAAATTAAGAGAAGAATTAACAAGAATTCTCTTTAAAGAGCATGAAACATTTGAAAGAACTTTCAGTAGCTGAAAGTAAAGATGCTGAAGCTAACTATGACAGTATTTTTACTGCTCTAACTCTGTCTTGCTTAAAGCTCTTCTCATCTTCATTTACTGGCATGGCCCTTTGGGCTTCTGTGAAGCTCTACTGATTTAAGTGACAGGCACAGAAGTCCACGCTAGCAGTTCCAGAGGCAAGATCAGGGCACAAGGTGGTTCATAAATAAATGTAAGAAAGGCAGGTACCTCTTGGGCCTGTGAGATTTGCAGCTACAAGTTTCTTATTTGGGAGAGAAAGGTGTTAGCTTTCAGTAAATACAGAAAGTTAATATAACAACTTCTTGCAAAAATTTATGTACACAACACAATGATGAAAACTGGCCTTAGAATGAGCTACTTTTATATCCCACATATGCTACAGTTGAATGTGAGTCCTGAATGTTGAAGCTGTGACCCTTTAGGAGCAACTGTGCTGTAAGGTGCTCCAGCCCATCCTCATCCTCCAGGCTTTTTCTCCTCCAGGAGCTCTGCTCAGTAACACCACAAATGTTCGTGTAGCCACAGAATGGATTGGATTGATGAACTAATTTATCCCAAATTATCTCTGCAAAAAATACTTGACCTCCTCACAGCTGGATCAATTCCCCAGTTCACCATATATATGGGTAGCATCAGAGAAGGAGGCTTGATGGTGGGAAAAAGTGCCTGTCAATAGGGTGGATATTTGCTTATGCAGCCCTATCGCTGGATGTGAATCTGCAACCTAGCACAAGAGGAATGCAGCCTAGGAAATACAGGATGGATTAAGATACTGCTGTGACAGAAAATGTGATACAACATAGATTTTATAAATTTAGTCAACTAACTTCTAAAGTTGCAAATTTTTCTGTAAATCTTAAAGCAATTTAGGATTAAATTGGATTCAGTCATCAGCCATGACTACTACTGCCTGTTATTTGTCAGGTAATAAAGGCTATTCATCATTATTAAATAAATACAAACTTAAACATATAAAAGAATATTACATTTAAATTAAAATTATGACAAATATTTATCTTACTGTTTATGTTTCCTCAATAATATTATATATAGACAAGGCATTTGAAAAACAAAAAAGAACAAAAAATCTCCAGTGAGGGAAGCTATTTATGGTATTTAAGTAGTAATGTGATAATTAGCCATGCATAACCACTCAATTATAAATATGGAAATGCTTAATTAATATATTAAATTAATCATAACACAGAAAGATATCAAAGGCCACATTGCAGCATTTTTCTAGAACTTTGAGGTTTGTGCAGAGCTGCACTGATCCTGGACGGTACTAAAACTTCTTATCAGAATCCTCTGCTACAGAAGTTCAGTACTGAGGGATTTTTTCCCCTCACACACACCCACTTGAGATTCTTTATGTTGGTTCTGAAGGGAAATGGGACCTTGGCTTTTCCAGATTAGTTAAGCACACATGAAACACATTTTTTTTGTCATGCTCCCAACTGTGGGAATACTGTGTTCCCAAGGTTCTCGGGAAGAAAGAAGTTAGGCTAAAACCATTCTGCCATCATCTATACTTCATGATGCTTCTGCAGGGAAATCAAGAGAATGAATGCTATGAATAATGTGTAGAAATGTAATTTACATTATTCTTACAATTTTGGTGAAACCAATTGATTTCTGCTCTCAAACATCTGCAAACACATCTTGAAATCAATTACGGTGGCTTCACACAAGCCTCATCTGGACCTTTGTTACTGTTCTAACTAATAATCTTGTTGGAATGGATTTTGGTGGAAACAGAGTTTTTAAGTAAACATTAGGGAAAACCATAAAATTTAACCTTGCATTCGTACGTGGATCGTTAGCCTGACAGTCTGATCCTAGGAGCAGTACTGATTCTTGCCCTATAACCTGTGTAAATTAACCAACTAAGAGTTTCACTATGAAGCCCTTCCAAAGAAATGCCAAACCAAAAGCGGCAGTAAGAGATGTCACTGACAGCTTTTTTCTGGAGAAAAGTGCTAGATAGGGGTTATATATTGTGCTTGATTTGGTCAGTGATGTTCAAGCAGTACTTATGTGAGATTGGTTCTCTAAGGTGAAGAGATTTCCTGAAGCTCAACCAAGGCAAGAAAGCTGAGGCTAGAGAAACAAGCTGGGAGGGAGCAATGTTGCTCTCATTGATTTACTATTTAATTAGCATGCTGTAGTTACTATCAGGATCTACTAGTACTTGCAACAGAGGTGTGATTTTAGACTTCCAGCTGGCATCTGAATTGTTATACAAGTGCTCCAGTCAGCTTTTTATCTTCTGCAGTTAGTTTGCAATACAGATTCACTGTTTCACATGCTTTTCTTTTTTGTGTTGTGCAACTCCACTGTACAAATTACACCATGCATTTAACACACTCTACCATATAGTTTGTAAATTATACTGTAGCACATAGCACAAATCAATAGTAGTAATGGAAATATGCCAAACAATGTCTTTGACTAAAAACCCCCCAGCACTGTACCATATCTTATTACTGTTCAAAAGGTGAAGATGTTGGAATGCAGAACAGATGTTCAGAGATTGTCAGTGATTGTCCATTCATCTCTTCATGGAATTTAAAGACTTAGTCATAATGTATGACAATTTGAAATGGCCTCAGATTAGTTTATAAGAAAAGCCACTGTCCCTATTCTATATTACCTACTGTATCAGCAGAAATGCCTTAAATCATTTTCTTTCTTAATAAAAGAGCAGAAGGTGAATAGATGGAGCTTTATGATGCAAAGTGTGGAATTTTGAAACTGTCCTGCCTTCTTGACCACAACCACACCAATGTTGTGATTCTTCAGGAAAATAAAAAAAGAAAGGGTTGAGAGTCTGTCTGATAAATTGTGAAGTAAGGATAGTGATTTGTGAAGTTCCATGGAACAGGTCATTTTCTTATTCTTAATTATATTTGTTCCACACTGACTAACAAGTCTTCATTATTATAGTAAGCAAACACCTCAAAGGCACAAATACTAAAACTTAATTAAAAAAGTCTTGAGATATTATGTATATTTTTTAAGCTGCTACATGATTCAGAAGCCTAAATCTTTTCCCTGTACTGCTTTCAATGCTTGTATTTCATGATTTGCAGTAAGATTTATGCCACTAATTGAGTAAGTCATATGTCAGAATAAGACATGGTCCTTTAAGTCACATAATTTCATTTCTTATCATAACAACTTCTCAATTTCATTAAAGATGACACTGCTTGTTAAAGTCAGATATTGTAGTAGCAGTAGTAGCAGCAACCATTGTTTTGACAGCAACATTGTCAACTAGCTAATTGAATATCATTCACAGTGTTGCTAACACTGAAATTTTGCAATTAGTTTAACGCTAGTAGTCTGCTGCTCTCACTTCAAACCCTTCTGGCCCAACAAGCGAGGAGCAGGACCTGCAGTTATGAATCTGCTGAAAGAGTCCCCTTTCCAAAGAAGTGTAAGTCTGAGTTTAACTTTACATCAAT
The DNA here is from genome assembly GCA_024336885.1 of Actenoides hombroni. Taxonomy (NCBI): domain Eukaryota; kingdom Metazoa; phylum Chordata; class Aves; order Coraciiformes; family Alcedinidae; genus Actenoides; species Actenoides hombroni. The sequence goes on along the minus strand of WUAM01000143.1, from coordinate 9,857,415 downwards.
GTAGAATCATAGAATTGTCAGGGGTGGAAGGGACCTTAAAGATCATCCAATTCCAACCCCCCTGCCATGGGCAGGGACACCTCCCACTACAGCAGGTTGCTGAGAGCCCCATCCAGCTTGGATGTAGTTGAAAAGAAAAAGAGTAATAATCATGTAGAAATTAATGAATTTAATTCAGTTCCCAGTCATCAGACAAGGACTATGATCATGCCATCATCATCATACTGTTCTGACAATAGGCAAGAGATGAAAGACAGTTATCTACTCTGCTGAGTGACACTTTTCAGAGCATTCCCATTTTTACACAGGCCCTTCCTGAGGATGCTGGTTTAATGGCATCATTATCTAACATTAGAGCTCCAGCTATACATAGAGAGGACTAAGAGAATCCTAATATGATATTATAAACCAGGGCAACTATTTGGAGAACCTGTGCTTTCCTTCAGGAAGAAATGAGTTTGTGCATGTGGTGACTGTGTGTCTATTTGGTACCTCAGAAGGGCAGAGACCTCAAGGGGACCTGAGATAGTAAGGTGTGGATCAGCTGCAACCTCAAGGAAGGATCTATGGGAGGGCCTAAAGGAACAGCCCTACAGGCAACCATCTCAGGATCTGTGGCAATCAGATGACTGGAAGCCTTTTGGCACCATCAACTGCCAGCCACCTTTTTCTCCATCAGGACCTTCACCTCTACCAGGCCAGTACACGGATGGCAGCTCTTTCGGGGAAGCAGACCAGCTGAAAGTACACCAGTTGTCCCCATGAATTGTTAACATAAATGTTAACAATAAGCTACATTAAAATGCATACATGTTACACATTACAATAAAAACCAAATATTGGGTTTTATTGATTAAAAAAGTAATTTCTAAAGAGATGAAATATTTTCATTGCTATATATTCGTGGAAAAGAACTACAACTTCTCAGTCCACTACATAGGATATGTATTACATACAACTTCAGCACCAGTTTTCAGTACTTGCTAAATTGGGTTGAAAAATCCAATAGCTTCCTTTTAAAAATTAAAGGAAAGAGGTAAATAAAAGAGAGGGGAACTCCAGGTTTATGGTGCCTGTCACCTATTTTAAA